>JARQOD010011866.1:0-21829 GCA_033576555.1 Oophaga sylvatica
GTCATCAAGGCTTCCCTCTTCCTCCACTTCCTCCTCCTCTGCAGACGCCTAATCCTTAATGCACGTCAAAGTTTGCATGAGCAGACTCATAAGTGGGATGCTCATGCTTATGATGGCGTCATCTGCGCTCACCAGCCGTGTGCATTCCTCAAAACACTGAAGGACTTTACAGAGGTCTTTCAGCTTTGACCACTGCACACCTGACAACTCCTTGTCAGCCCTCAGGCTCAAACTACCTGCCCGTGTATCCTCCCATAAATGCATTACAGCCTGCCTCTGTTCTCACAGCCTCTCAACCATGTGCATGGTGGAGTTCCACCTTGTTGCAATGTCTATGATTAGGCGGTGCTTGGGGAGGTTGAGCGATCGCTGCAGCTTCTGCATGCGACTGGAGACTACTGGCGAGCGACCGATGTGCGAGCAGAGTCTTCGCACTTTATGGAGCAGGGCTGTAAACTTAGGATAATTATTTAAGAAGCACTGCACCACCAGGTGCAAGGTGTGAGCCAGGCAAGGAATGTGTGTGAGTTTTTCCAGGGCTATGGCCGCCACAAAATTATGGCCGTTATCACTGACTGCCTTGCCTGGCTCAAGATGTATACTGTCCAGATATTTCTCAGTTTCTCGCTGCAAGTATTGGGCCGTACCTCCGCGGTGTGTCTGTTGTTGCCCAAACACATCATTTGTAAAACAGCCTGCTGATGCTTACCACTAGCTGTTCCATAGTGGGACACCTCCTGTGCAACATTGTCAGTTGCGGATGGAGTGCTCGTGCGACTGGGCTCTGTTGATGAGCTTTCACTTCTGGAGGAGGAGGAGGAGGGTCGAACGCCTACAGCCAATTGTTGCCTATACCGTGGACTAGGCAGCACTGTCCCACCGCCGCTGTCCCCTGTGAAGACTGCATCCACCACATTAACCCAGTGCGCAGTGATGGACACTTAACGGCCCTGGCCATGCCTACTGGCCTATGCATCTGTTGTGAGGTGCACCTTTCCACTCACTGATTGTTTGAGTGCATGGACAATGCGGTCTTTCACATGCAGGTGGAGGGCAGGGATGGATTTTCTAGAAAAGAAGTGGTGACTAGGTAGGTCATAGCGTGGGACAGCGTAGGTCATGAGCTCTCCGAACGCTGCGCTTTCAATCAAACGGAAGGGCATCATCTTTAATGAGATAATTTTTACAATGCAGGCGTTCAAACCCAGTGTATGCGAATGAGAGGCTGAGTACTTCCTTTTCCTACTCAGAGTGTCTGTTAGGGAGAGCTGCATATGGTGGAACTAGCGGTGGACATTACGGACTGAGAGGGGGTTTGTGATGGTGGTGGTGGTGATGATGGTCAAGATGCAGTCTTTTGTTGCAAAAACATTGTGATACCCTGACTGCTTTGGCCTTGCAATGAAACCTCAACATTTCTTGCTGGTGGTGTGCGAACCTGTGGGCATACAGTGAGGGAAGCAATGGAGCGTTGCTGGCTAACTTCAGTCGGAGCCGGTGCACATGTGCTACCTGAGTTTTTGTAGTCCGTCAACGCTTGCATGTGCATGTTCAGTAAATGTCTAATCATGCAACTGGTATTCAAATTTTTGAGATTTTTCCCTCGGCTAAAGGTTCTTAGGCACTTTTTACAGATACAGTCAGGGCCAGAAATATTTGGACAGTGACACAATTTTCGCGAGTTGGGCTCTGCATGCCACCACATTGGATTTGAAATGAAACCTCTACAACAGAATTCAAGTGCAGATTGTAACGTTTAATTTGAAGGGTTGAACAAAAATATGTGTTAGAAAATGTAGGAATTGTACACATTTCTTTACAAACACTCCACATTTTAGGAGGTCAAAAGTAATTGGACAACTAAACATAACCCAAACAAAATATTTTTATTTTCAATATTTTGTGGTGAATCCTTTGGAGGCAATCACTGCCTTAAGTCTGGAACCCATGGACATCACCAAACGCTGGGTTTCCTCCTTCTTAATGCTTTGCCAGGCCTTTACAGCCGCAGCCTTCAGGTCTTGCTTGTTTGTGGGTCTTTCCCTCTTAAGTCTGGATTTGAGCAAATGAAATGCATGCTCAATTGGGTTAAGATCTGGTGATTGACTTGGCCATTGAAGAATGTTCCACTTTTTTGCACTCATGAACTCCTGTGTAGCTTTGGCTGTATGCTTGGGGTCATTATCCATCTGTACTATGAAGCGCCGTCCAATCAAGTTTGCAGCATTTGGCTGAATCTGGGCTGAAAGTATATCCCGGTACACTTCAGGATTCATCCGGCTACTCTTGTCTGCTGTTATGTCATCAATAAACACAAGTGACCCAGTGCCATTGAAAGCCATGCATGCCCATGCCATCACGTTGCCTCCACCATGTTTTACAGAGGATGTGGTGTGCCTTGGATCATGTGCCGTTCCCTTTCTTCTCCAGACTTTTGGCTTCCCATCATTCTGGTACAGGTTGATCTTTGTCTCATCTGTCCATAGAATACTTTTCCAGAAATGAGCTGGCTTCTGGAGGTGTTTTTCAGCAAATTTAACTCTGGCCTGTCTATTTTTGGAATTGATGAATGGTTTGCATCTAGATGTGAACCCTTTGTATTTACTTTCATGGAGTCTTCTCTTTACTGTTGACTTAGAGACAGATACACCTACTTCACTGAGAGTGTTCTGGACTTCAGTTGATGTTGTGAACGGGTTCTTCTTTACCAAAGAAAGTATGCGGCGATCATCCACCACTGTTGTCTTCCGTGGGCTCCCAGGTCTTTTTGGATTGATGAGTTCACCAGTGCTTTCTTTCTTTCTCAGGATGTACCAAATTGTAGATTTTGCCACTTCTAATGTTGTAGCAATTTCTTGGATAGGTTTTTTTCTGTTCTTGCAGCTTAAGGATGGCTTGTTTCACCTGCATGGAGAGCTCCTGTGACCGCATGTTTCTTTCACAGCAAAACCTTCCAAATGCAAACACCACACCTCAAATCAACTCCGGCCCTTTCATCTGCTTAATTGAGAATGACATAACAAAGGGATTGCCCACACCTGTCCATGAAATAGCCTTGGAGTCATTTGTCCAATTACTTTTGGTCCCTTTAAAAACAGGGTGGCACATGTTAAGGAGCTGAAACTCCTAAACCCTTCATCCAATTTTAATGTGGATACCCTCAAATGAAAGCTGAAAGTCTGGACTTCAACTGCATCTGAATTGTTTTGTTTAAAATTCATTGTGGTAATGTCTAGAACAGGGGTGGGCAATTAATTTTGCCAGGGGGCCGCATGAGAAATTGGGATGGTTTTAGAGGGCCGGACTAATATAATTAACTCCGATCTACCCAATACTGTATATATACATATATACACATATATATATATATATATATATATATATATATATATATGTATACTGTATTACTGTATATATACATACCTGCCCATTATCATCATCTTCTCCCCATCATCATCAATGCCTCCCCATTATCAGCAATGCCTGCCCATCATCATCTTCTCCCCATCATCAATGCCTGCCCATTTCATCAATGCCTGCCCATTATCATCATCTTCTCCCCATCATCATCAATGCCTCCCCATTATCAGCAATGCCTGCCCATCATCATCTTCTCCCCATCATCAATGCCTGCCCATTATCATCAATACCTGCCCATTATCATCATCTTCTCCCCATCATCATCAATGCCTCCCCATTATCAGCAATGCCTGCCCATCATCATCTTCTCCCCATCATCAATGCCTGCCCATTATCATCAATACCTGCCCATTATCATCATCTTCTCCCCATCATCATCAATGCCTGCCCATCATCATCATCATCTTCTCCCCATCATCAATGCCTGCCCATTATCATCATCTTCTCCCCATTATCATCAATACCTGCCCATTATCATCATCTTCTCCCCATCATCATCAATGCCTGCCCATCATCATCATCATCATCTTCTCCCCATCATCAATGCCTGCCCATTATCATCAATACCTGCCCATTATCATCAATACCTGCCCATTATCATCATCTTCTCCCCATTATCATCAATACCTGCCCATTATCATCATCTTCTCCCCATCATCATCAATGCCTGCCCATCATCATCATCATCTTCTCCCCATCATCAATGCCTGCCCATTATCATCAATACCTGCCCATTATCATCATCTTCTCCCCATCATCATCAATGCCTCCCCATTATCAGCAATGCCTGCCCATCATCATCTTCTCCCCATCATCAATGCCTCCCCATTATCAGCAATGCCTGCCATCATCACACACAGACAGCACACAAGCACTCTCTCACATACATACACACACACACACACACACACACACACACAGCACTACATAGACACAGACACACACAGAGACACATCTTACCTGTCCAGTGGCCCCGCTCTCTGACACAGCCGGCCGCTGAATGATGACGTCATTCAGCGGCCGGCTGTGAGAGGAAGCGCCGGTGGAGCCCGGAGCTGCAGCAGCGGAGGCACGGGAGAGGTAAGTATTGTGCCAGCTGATGCCGGGGCCCTGAGACTGCCGGAGCGCCTCCGCGGGCCGGTCACTGACAGCCGGCGGGCCGGATGCGGCCCACGGGCCGCCCCTTGCCCGGGTCTGGTCTAGAACCAAAATTAGATAAATGTTGTCTCTGTCCAAATATATATGGACCTAACTGTATGTAAAGATGTTAGCGGTGCTAGAGTCACTACAGTTTAAAAGTGCTGCTAACTAGGGCACTACCACTATAAAATGCCAATAAGAAATAAATTGAATTGTTAAACAAGTAGTTAGCGCACATGAAAAACTACAAAGTGAAAAGGAGGTATTTTGAAGACATAAATGTAGAAATATATTTAGATAAGAGACTATAATCAACAACCCAGAGCACTCTGTAAAACAGTGTTATACATATGAAATTAATATTGCACTTAGAAGTATATTGCACTAAGCCCCGTGGGAGAAAGGTGGGTTGAAAAGCCTGCACTTAATAGAAGTTATCCCCAGGTAAATATACACAGAATGAGCATAAACCTGCATAAGATATTTGATAATAACAGGGTAGATGATATATATATATATATATATATATATATATATATATATATATGGACACGCCACAGAGAAGTCCAGAAAAGTCCTCTGCACAATGGGGCAGTATAGATATGCGACAGTGGAAAAAATCCTTAAGATGCCTGTAGCAAAATGTTAATAATGCTGAGACTGTCCCGGCCGGTGACAGCTCAAGTCAAAAGAAATCACTGATAAAATGTCAATGAGAGCAAGCCTGCATGTGCAGGTTTTACCTGATGACCCCGGTCTGCAATGGTAGGTGATGCCTGCTGTCCTGGTGGATCCTATGAGGGGGATAACCTTCTGTTCGGCCTCCGATGGCCGTGATAAAAGTCCGGTGCATGGCAGCAGACACCGCATCACCGCCGTGCACCGGACTTTTATCACGGCCATCGGAGGCCGAACAGAAGGTTATCCCCCTCATAGGATCCATCAGGACAGCAGGCATCACCTACCGTCGCAGACCGGGTGGCAACACGTGGTCTGGCGCGTCACGGCAGGTCCTGCTCAGATTCCTGCTTCAAGTGAGGATTCACTTTCAATAGCCGGCATTCCACATTAGGCCACGGAGGCCTCTGGAGGTCGGCTCCCAGCAACGGACTTATCGACAACCAGCAGGCCATAGGAGGCTGAAGGAGGATTGTTTCCAGCGACGGACCCATCGGGGTCATCAGGTAAAACCGGCACATGCAGACTTGCTCTCATTGACATTTTATCAGTGACTTCTTTCGACTTGAGCTGTCACCGGCCGGGACAGTCTCAGCATTATTTATCAAAAAACTGACCGGCACATCCAAACATAGATATCCTCGCTTAGAAAAGTCTGTCTGCATGGGAACGTATGAATCCTCTCTTCAGACTAAAATCTACATCTCTGTGGAGGGGTGATGAACCTGTTGTAATTAAAAAGCCTGTGACCACCAGGTGGAGTGCTCAGGTAGAAATTCATACGTTCCCATGCAGACAGACTTTTCTAAGCGAGGATAGGCATTAGTATGAATTTCTACCTGAGCACTCCACCTGGTGGTCACAGGCTTTTTAATTACAACAGGTTCATCACCCCTCCACAGAGATGTAGATTTTAGTCTGAAGAGAGGATTCATACGTTCCCATGCAGACAGACTTTTCTAAGCGAGGATAGGCATTAGTTAGGACCTGATATACGAGAAGAGCCTTGACGTGGCTATCAGGCTCACATAATTTGGCCATCTTATGCGCTAAGACTTCTCAATTTTTCATATTTCTAAGGTAATGATGCAATTCATTTTTCATATTTTTCATATTTCGTGTTTGCAAGCTGTAGCGCTACAGTGTGCTACCTTTTTTTCTTGTATGTATATGAGTTGGTGACTCTAGGTTTAGCACCTGTTCACACTGAATCTATGTTTGGATGTGCCGGTCAGTTTTTTGATATGTATTAATTTACCTTCTTCCTGAGCACTCCACCTGGTGGTCACAGGCTTTTTAATTACAACAGGTTCATCACCCCTCCACAGAGATGTAGATTTTAGTCTGAAGAGAGGATTCATACGTTCCCATGCAGACAGATTTTTCTAAGCGAGGATAGGCATTAGTTAGGACCTGATATACGAGAAGAGCCTTGACGTGGCTATCAGGCTCACATAATTTGGCCATCTTATGCGCTAAGACTTCTCAATTTTTCATATTTCTAAGGTAATGATGCAATTCATTTTTCATATTTTTCATATTTCGTGTTTGCAAGCTGTAGCGCTACAGTGTGCTACCTTTTTTTCTTGTATGTATATGAGTTGGTGACTCTAGGTTTAGCACCTGTTCACACTGAATCTATGTTTGGATGTGCCGGTCAGTTTTTTGATATGTATTCATTTACCTTCTACCTGAGCACTCCACCTGGTGGTCACAGGCTTTTTAATTACAACAGGTTCATCACCCCTCCACAGAGATGTAGATTTTAGTCTGAAGAGAGGATTCATACGTTCCCATGCAGACAGACTTTTCTAAGCGAGGATAGGCATTAGTTAGGACCTGATATACGAGAAGAGCCTTGACGTGGCTATCAGGCTCACATAATTTGGCCATCTTATGCGCTAAGACTTCTCAATTTTTCATATTTCTAAGGTAATGATGCAATTCATTTTTCATATTTTTCATATTTCGTGTTTGCAAGCTGTAGCGCTACAGTGTGCTACCTTTTTTTCTTGTATGTATATGAGTTGGTGACTCTAGGTTTAGCACCTGTTCACACTGAATCTATGTTTGGATGTGCCGGTCAGTTTTTTGATATGTATTCATTTACCTTCTACCTGAGCACTCCACCTGGTGGTCACAGGCTTTTTAATTACAACAGGTTCATCACCCCTCCACAGAGATGTAGATTTTAGTCTGAAGAGAGGATTCATACGTTCCCATGCAGACAGACTTTTCTAAGCGAGGATAGGCATTAGTTAGGACCTGATATACGAGAAGAGCCTTGACGTGGCTATCAGGCTCACATAATTTGGCCATCTTATGCGCTAAGACTTCTCAATTTTTCATATTTCTAAGGTAATGATGCAATTCATTTTTCATATTTTTCATATTTCGTGTTTGCAAGCTGTAGCGCTACAGTGTGCTACCTTAGTCTCAGCATTATTAACATTTTGTTACAGGCATCTTAAGGATTTTTTCCACTGTCGCATATCTATACTGTCCCATTGTGCAGAGGACTCTTCTGGACTTCTCTGTGGTGTTTCCATACATATATATATATATATATATATATATATATATATATATATATATATATTTATATATCATCTACCCTGTTATTATCAAATATCTTATGCAGGTTTATGCTCATTCTGTGTATATTTACCTGGGGATAACTTCTATTAAGTGCAGGCTTTTCTACCCACTTTTCTCCCACGGGGCTTAGTGCAATATACTTCTAAGTGCAATATTAATTTCATGTATAACACTGTTTTACAGAGTGCTCTGGGTTGTTGATTACAGTCTCTTATCTAAATATATTTCTACATTTATGTCTTCAAAATACCTCCTGTTCACTTTGTAGTTTTTCATGTGCTCTAACTACTTGTTTAACAATTCAACTTTTTACAGATAACCTATGCCTCATCGCTAGGATTTTGGTCAAAAAAGTGCCACACTGGACTCTTCCTTCTATGGTATAAATTTTCAGGCCTTGCACGCTGTGCTAATTTGACCATCTGGACAACCTGTCCTGCAACTCTTTTTTTTTAAACACCTTTTTGGAGTGATACAGGCCTGCCAGATAACCCCAGCTGCGATTTCGGCATCTGCTACGGATCCTTCTCCTCTTCTGAGCTAGTGTCAGCGGCACCCTCTTCCACCACTAGATGCCAATCCGGGTCAAGAACAGGGTTATCCATCACCTCCTCTTCAATTTCATCTGCACCTTCCTCTGTGTCACCGTGGAAGGTGGTAGAGTATGCGGGAAGGGGCACCTGAGTTTCATCAGGGTCACATTCTGGCTCAGTAGACTGCGAGGGCAATGTGGTTGAATGTGCCAGCACAATCATCTAGCAGTGGCTGTGCATCAGTGCACTCCATGTCAGATTCATCTTGGACTGGGGAATTCAGGATTTGACTTGATAACCCAGGCATGGTATGTGAAAAGAGCTCCATGGAGTAATCTGAAGTGTGGGCTGCCGCATCCTTCACTTTTGGTGGGGGTGAAGGACACAAGGAAAGGGGATGGTCCTGACCAGAAGCCTGCACTGAATGACTCAATGCTTGCAGCTTTTAAAACTTCAGAAGAGGAGGCGATAGAGCTGGAGGCTCTTTCGGCAATTTAAGACAAAACCTGTTCCTGATGCTCCCGCTTTAAAAGCGGTTTATCTACTCTAAGAAAAGGGAGCCTTCCAGGCCTTCTGGAGCCAGACGATGAGGCAGGCTCAACACCTCCTGACTTAGGTGCTATTGTGCTTTTGGCACTACCAGCAGATGCACCACCACCACCACCATCAGTAGCAGGTGGCCCCCCATGACCACATCCGCGACCTCTTCCACCATACTTCCTCATGTTTGTGTAAATGTAACCAATATAACAGCAGATATACTGTACAGTGTCAGAAGCCTACAGCTGTATATGGTGAAGGTGAAAAATTTTAATCTCCGGATATATTTGCGTAGTAACAGACACAGACTCTCACAGGCTCAGTATGGATTACACTAGAATATAAAAACCAAAAAAGTGTACTGTATCAGAAGTGTACAGCTGTATATAGTGTTGGGGGAATTTTAAATCTCCGTATATATTTCAGCAGTAAGACACACGGTCACAGGCCCAGTCTGGCTAACACCAGAATATCAAAATCAGGAAAAGTGTACTGTATCAGTAGCGTACAGCTGTATACATTATTGGGGGAATTGTAAATCTCTGTTTATATTTCAGCAGTAAGACACATGGTCACAGGCCCAGTCTGGCTAACACCAGAATATGAAAATCAGAAAAGTGTACTCTCCTGTAGCATACAGCTGTATACAGTGTTGGGGAATTTTAAATCTCCGTATATATTTCAGCAGTAAGACACACGGTCACAGGCCCAGTCTGGCTAACACCAGAATATGAAAATCTGGAAAAGTGTTCTCTATCTGTAGCGTACAGCTGTTTACAGTGTTGGAGGAATTTTAAATCTCCGTATATATTTCAGCAGTAAGACACTCGGTCAGAGGCCCAGTCTGGCTAACACCAGAACATGAAAATCTGGAAAAGTGTACTCTATCTGTAGCGGACAGCTGTATACAGTGTTGGGGGAATTGTAAATCTCCGTATATATTACAGGAGCAACACACACAGTCAAAGGCCCAGTCTGGCTAACACCAGAATATGAAAATCAGAAAAGTGTACTCTCTCTGTAGCGTACAGCTGTATACAATGTTGGGTGAATTTTAAATGTCCGTATATATCTCAGCAGTAAGACACATGGTCACAGGCCCAGTCTGGCTAACACCAGAATATCAAAATCAGGAAAAGTGTACTCTATCTGTAGCGTACAGCTGTATACAGTGTTGGGGGAATTGTAAATCTCCGTATATATTTCCGGAGTCACACTCAGATAGTCTACATGTATTTGTCCATGATACCAGCTGGTACACGGTACTGTGAGGTTTCTACCCGGAAGAAGCCACACGGCGAAACGGTGCCCGTCGGGCGTCCAGGAGATTCCAAAGCTGTCCTCCCTCCTGTCATATGGCGTGCAGACCTTTTTGATGTAAGTGGGATTACATATCTATTTATGATTCCCTGTTTAGATGTGGTAAATCCAATTTAATCTAATTACATCTTCCTGTTCCTGCACGATATTAGGCATTGCATTAACTACCTTTGATTTAGTCACAGCTAGTCACATCTATCCCTCTCACTGATATTGTTATCAGGTGAATGTTTCAGCAGCCTTTGCACACCATTATATGTTAAAGAAGGTTGACAAACCTCTTTTCTTCTCTCTGGCTAATTTACACTCTTTGGATTTTGGTGACAAAACTTTCATTCATTGGTATGCATTGAGATATAGCAGCTATTTGGGTCTCCCCATTCTATTTTTTGTTAAATCCCTTTTTGTCTTTATTCACCAATTTTTGGTTTTAATATTATTCAATAAAAATCATTTATTTTAAACCATCACGTTTCTTTTCATCACTTCCTCTATGTGGCACCTACCACTATAGATTATGTATAAGTTGACGTTTTGAAGTGTCATTTGCCGCTATTATTCTAGGATTATGGGAATAAGCTGTATACAGTGTTGGGGAATTGTAAATCTCCATATATATTTCCGGAGTCACACACAGATAGTCTACATGTATTTGTCCGTGATACCAGCTGGTACACGGTACTGTGAGGAGCGTACAGCTCTATACGGTGTGGGAAAAAATGAACACTCGGTAACTGCAAGAAATTCCCCCCTTGTCACTGGCAGGCAGCCTATTAATCAGCTCTGCTACTCCACACACGCAATTTCTACACTATCACTGGCAGGCAGCCTAGAAATCAGCTCTGCTGCTCCACCAAATAAATTTCCCCCTTATCACTGGCAGGCAGCCTACTAATCAGCTCTGCTGCTCCACACAAGCAATTTCTACACTGTCACTGGCAGGCAGCCTAAGAACCAGCATTGCTGCACACACCAAAATCCTCCCCTGTCACTGCACAGTAAATGTACAGCTAATCGCTATCAGCACAAGGAAATTTTTTTTTAGGCCCTGCCTAACGCTCTACCTGCTGAGAAGCAGTGGCAGCAACCTGTCCCTACACTGAAATTGGCAGAAGTAAAATGGCGGTCGGCACTGAGGGATTTTATATGCACTGTGACTCCACACAAAGCCAGCCAATCACTGCTATGCCCTTCTCTAAGATGATGCTGGCCGCTGCCCATGTCATCGCGTTACCCACAGCCTGCGTCCTTGCTCATTGGCCGAGAAAAGGCCCTTAAAGTAGTATGGGAAAACTGACTTTGGCAAAATGGTCGCCGAACACGTGACCGACCTCCCGCCACGGTCGGGTTTCGATTCATGAAACCCGACTTTGGCTAAAGTCGGTGTTTTTTGAAAATGACCGACCTGTTTCGCTCAACCCTAATTATTACATTTCAGCGATACATATACCAACAGCCATTTAAAATTGAATTTTTAAAAATTGTGTAAATTTGTTATCCAAATCAAAAATTGTCTCTGTCTCAAACACTTTCACCATAGGTAGGGAAAGAATATGTCCCCTGCAAATACTCTGAAAGAACAGTCAGAGGTACATGAAAGCACCAGGGAGAAATTGTGGGGAATGAAATGCCTTAAAATATCCAATCTTGCTTTGATCAGTGAGACCTTAAGAAACATTCTGGATACTGCCTCTACGATGTCCAGCTAATCTGACAATGATGGCTGCTTCCACAGGTCCTACTTCCATTTAATCATATATAATATATAATAGCTTCTCACATGAAGAAACCATATGTGCATATAATTTAGAGATGCTCCCAGCTCCTTCCAGGGATTTTGCACACATTTACTCAGCCACAGACATATTTGGTATGCATTTACGACTGCTAGCAAATGATAACCCATAGGGGGAGATTCATTAAATTTTTTCCAGCGAAGCTTGAGTGGAGCAAGTGTGGGAGGGGGATGTGACCACCACACTGCTTCAACATGAAATTTATAAAAAATGACAGCTTTTTGTATGCCAGTACAGCTACTCCAGTAACATTTCTGGCATGGTGCACAAAGGCACACACCACTCAGTAGAGCTGCATAATTCACTAAGTGGAGTGCACCTCTTAATGAATTTGGCACCTCCTGTACTCTTTACACAACTGGCCTAGCGCAAGTGTGCACCATGCCAGTCTTGATAATCGGCCCCACAATGTTTGAGTTGCTGAAATCAAGGAGAGAGTGAATCACATTTTCAATTGATCTAAAACCCAATTAAACCTCTAGAATGATTCTGTGGTTTAGACAACCTTCCAGGTTGAAGCTGTGACATCAGCTAGTGACCACTACCTGAAAAGTGGTAGAATGTTAGAAATTAAAATATCCATATGAAGTGTGAATGATACTTTACCTTAGTTCCTGTTGTTGGAACCAGTCCTACAGCTCCCATATATGTACTTCCAATTGTCTTGATTTTTTCAATGTCTCTGTAGCACTCCTTTTCCATAAGCTGCATAAAAGCAAATATAATAAAATGTTACTTAATGGTTAACAGACCTTGTTCATTCAACATTATCCTTAAATATATTTATCTGTATATCTAGCTAGAAACCTTTCCAAAAAACAACCTTTTGATGAGACCACAATCATTAAAGTTCACATATATTTTCAATTTCATCATATTCTGTGTGCGACTTCATCTTTTTTATGAGAACCATATCTCTAAAATAAATTTTTAATGTGATTTTGGGTTATCTCAAAAATGTATCCATTTACAATGTATATAAAAAATCTACCCACCCCTGATACATTGCCAGGTATTTGTCAAGTAAAGAAAATCATACCAAGATGAATCATTGCAGAACTTTTTTCACCTTTACAGTTACCCATAATCTGTTCAAATCCATTGAGAAACAAACTGATGTTTTTTTGCAATGGAAAAATAAAAATAAAGAATTAAAATAATGTGGTTGCATAAATATGCACACCATTAAACTTATACTCTCCTTTGAATTTATATCAGCTTTCAATCTTTTTGGGTAGGAATCTATCAGCATTGCAGATCTAGAATTGTCAATCTTTGCTCACTTTTCCTTGGAGTAGCACTCCAAATCTGTTAGATTACGAGGGTATCTCCTATGAACAGGACCCTCTTCAGGTCAACACAATTGGATTCAGGTCTGGGCACTGGATGGCCCATTCCAAAACTTTGATCTTTTTTTGGCAAAGACAAACTTTTGTTTATTTGGGGTTATGTTTTGGGCTATTGATGTGCTGAAAGGTAATATTACTCTTCATCTTCACCTTTTTAGCAGAAGACAAAGACCTTGATGCAAAATTAACTGATATTTGTAATTGTTTAAAACCCAAATTCCAGATGCCAAAAAAACATCCCAAAGCATAGAGCTGCCTCCTCTATGCTTTCAGGAAGGTATCATGTTTTTTTGTGATAACTAGAGATGAGCGACTTTCCCTCCGGGAGGGTCGAATCGGGTTTCGGACCACCCGACTTTCTCAAAAGTCTAGTCGAGCGAAATCGGCAGACTAACGGAAAAAGTCGGAGTTCCGACTGAAACCCGGCCCTACCCCAGTGCAAGTCAATGGGGAAGAAAAGTCGGCAGTGAGTGGAGGACAGTAAACACACCTACAGTGCCCATTTCAATGCCAACAACATCAATTCTTATTACTTAAGCTTGTCAACCTTAATTTACTTTATAATAATAGTAACTCATTGAAAACTGGGGGTTATTTGGCTAAAGTTGTGGAGGGGGCAGGGCTGGCTCCAGGTTTTCGTGGGCCCCGGGCGAAAGAGTCTCAGTGGGCCCCTTTAACACATACCACAATTCATGATGCTCCAATACGGCAGAAAAAAATAGGTATAGTACAATGCCAAATACTTCACTTCTTACATTACATGAGTGATATCTATTGTAAATTCTACAACAGCTCAAAAAACAGACAGTACAGTCCTCCATTCAGTATTATGGGCACCACATAGTGCGCCATAAAGAATAATGAGCCCCATATATTGCTCTATACAGAATAATAAGCCCCATATATTGCTCCATACAGAATAATGAGCCCATATATTGCTCCATACATAATTGGTCCCATATAATGTTCCATACAGTACATGATGAGCTCCACATAATACTCCAGTATATGATGGTCCCCATATAATGTGCCATACAGTATAGGATGGTCCCCATAGAGTATAATGAGCCCCACATATTGCTCCATACAGTATGAGTCGCATATAAAGCTCCATACAGTATATGATGGGCCCCATATATTGCTCCATACAGAATGGGCTCCATATAATGCTCCATACAGAATAGGCCCCATACGTGCTCCATATGATGCTCCATATATAATGGGCCCCATATGATGATCCAGTGTATAATGGGCCCCGTATATGATGCTCCAGTGTATGATGGGCCCCATTTATAATGCTCCAGTGTATGATGAGCCCCATATATAATGCTCCAGTGTATAATGGGCCCTATCTATGATGCTCAAGTGCATGATGGACCTCATATATAATTCTCCAGTGTATAATGCTCCCCATATATTGCTCCAAACATTAGAAAAAATGAAATACCTCTCCTCGCTCTACTCTTGACCTCTCAACGTCACCATCTTCCAGCTCTCTGCACTGTGACTGTTCAGGCAGAGGGCGCACAGATGTGACGTCATCATGCTCTCTGACCTGAATGTTACTATCAGGATACACGGAAGACGTCACAGCGGTGGAGCAGGGAGAGGTAAGTATTGCAAGTGCTGGGGCCCTGAGCAAGCAGGGGGGCACACTTGTGGGCGCCGGCACTGACACAGGGCCCCTCATAGTTCGCCGGTGTCTCTGACGGCGAATGGGCCCCCCACCTGCTCAGGGCCCGACACTTGTCCGGGTAAGCCAGGTGCTAATGTCGGCCCTGGGGGGTACAGCCCAGTTAGGGAGGTGGAAAAACTGGCATATGTTGAGGTGTAGGCTGGACGTTCAGCAGCTGCAAATGGAGGAATTGGAGAAGTCAGAGGAAGAGGAGGACAAAGCGACCCATGTTGCTGGCAACATATGTGTCATCAGGGGGAGGTGGTACAAAATCCTTTGAAACCCAGGCATGGTTCATTTTAATGAAGGTGAGATCACCTACATTTTGGGTCGACAGCCGGGTCCTTCTTTCTGTCAGGATTGATCCATCAGCACTGAAGACTCTTTCTGATAGCACACTACCAGCAGGGCAAGCTAGCTCCTGTAAGGCATATTGTGCCAACTCAGGCCAGGTGTCCAGTTTACAGGCCCCGTAGTCAAAGGGGAATGAACTGTGAGGGAGAACATCGATAGGGGAGGAGAGTTTTTTTTTTGAAGCATAGTTGACATCTGCTGTATCCTGTCTGTTGCAATTGATTCAGTATTACCAGTCGTGTGAGAGGTACTCGAGAAATCAGTCCACAACATGGTTATGAAACCTGTTGTGAATGTGCTAAAGATGGTTTCTGAGCATAGGCTCCCTCTGGTGGTTACAGAAAGTACTGAACCTTTCAGCGAGGAATGGCAATCTGGGATCACTCACTGGACTGATATAAGGGAGGTTCCCTCCCATGATGGTCACCGGTGATCAATTGTTCTTGTCTCAATTGTGGTTCCTGGTTCATTTGGAAGTTGCTGGAGTCTTTCCTGCACCTGCTGCTTTCAGATAAGATATTTTCTGCTTTTCTTTTTGTGCTTGATTTTTTCATAGTTTTCTGCACTTTTGTGGAGGTCAGCCGGGTGCCCTCCTTGGGCCTGTGCTCCTCTCAATTTATCTGTAGCCACTGTTATTTGTTAATTTGCTTTTTCCTGTTTTTTCAGTGGCTGCGGCTTTGTTTTGTTACACCAGAGATCTGATTTAGGTGGTAGAGATTGTGTGATCTCAGGTTTTTTGGCAATCAGAAGTGCTGGTATTTTTTGAGTTTTTGTTGGATTGCAGTCAGAATTCTTTCCTGTACTTTTCTGTCTAGACAGATGGGGCCCCAACGTTTGCTCATTCTATTTTCTGTCTGTGTCCGTGCTATCTTCTTGTCTAACCGCTATTACATGTTTGTGGGCTTCCTATTTTCTTTGGGGATCTGCTCCGGGGCAGATAGCTTTCATCTTTTGCCTTTAAGTGTAGTTATCTCTCAGGCTGTGACGAGGTGTCTAGGATCAACATAGGTACGCTCCACGGCTACCTCTAGTTGTGTGGTTAGTTCAGGTTACTGCAATCCAATAGGTTCCAGCCTCTCTGGTGTATTACCATTTTTGCTTTTTCTCCTCAGCTACCTAAACATAACAGTATCACCAGCCTAAAACTAAAATTATATGGTACTCACAGAAGGGAAAAATAGTGTGGAAAGAAAAAAGTTGTCAGAGCAGTCAGAGATTTTTTTTTCTGTTTGTTGCATTTTTTCCCTCTTTCTCTCTGGGTGCTGAGGAAGATTTTTTTTCTCTCAATGGAGTTTGCACAGTTGTCTGGCCGTGTGGATCAGCTTGCCACTGAGGTTCGGAGTATTGCTTCCTATCTTGCTGGGTTGCCGGTTGTGGAACCTAGGATCCCCATGCCAGATTTATTTTTGGGGGACCGGGCTAAATTTCTGAATTTCAAAAATAACTGTAAGTTGTTTTTTTGCCTTGAAGCCTAAGTCCTCAGGGAGCGCAGCACAGCAGGTTCAAATTGTCATCTCTCTCCTGCGCGGCAACCCTCAGGATTGTGCTTTTTACCTGACACCAGGGGATCCTGTTTTGAATGATGTTGATGTATATTTTCAGGCTCTGGGGTTGTTGTATGATGAACCTAATGTCACTGATCAGGCTGAGAAGACCTTGCTGGCATTAAGTCAGGGCTGTAAAGCCGCTGAACTGTACTGTCAGAAATTTCGAAAGTGGTCAGTACTGACCAAATGCAATGATGATGCTTTGGCAGCCCTTTTTCGGAAGGGTCTGTCAGAGAATGTAAAGGACGTTATGGTGGGATTCCCTGTACCCTCTGGTCTCAATGATTCTATGTCTTTGGCTATTCAAATTCACAGACGTTTGCGTGAGCGCAGAGGTATGCGTGAGATGGTGTTGCCTTGTGGGCCAGCTCCTGAGCCCATGCAGTGTGATGGAGTGACTTCTGGGGCACAGAGTCATGAATTTCGAAAGCGCAATGGGTTATATTTCTACTGTGGTGACGCCTCTCATGCTATTTCCATCTGCCCTAAGCGGGAAAGACGTTTTGCGCGCTCAGTTGTCTTGGGTAGTGTTCAGACTAAATTTTTGTTGACTGTTACCCTGATTAGCTCCATGTCCACATTTTTGGCTCAGGCTTTTGTTGATTCAGGAGCAGCTATTAACCTGATGGATTTCGACTTTGCCAAACGTTGTGGCTTTCCCATGATACCCCTGCAGAAGTTTATTCCCCTATTGGGCATTGATTCTACCCCTTTGGCGGAGAATAAACCCCAATTTTCTACTCAGGTGATAATGAGGGTTGAATCAGATCATCAGGAGAGTTTCAAATTTCTTGTGTTGCATAATCTGCATGACATTATTGTTCTGAGTTTCCCTTGGTTGCAGATTCATAATCCTGTCTTGGATTGAAAATCTGTGTCTGTGACCAGTTGGGGCTGCCAATGTGTTAATGCTGGCATTCCTGTTTTTTCTGCCTCTCCCCAGTCTCAGGATGTTCCTGACTTTTTGATTGATTTTTCTGATGTGTTTAGTGAAAGTAAGTGTGTGTCCTTACCTCCTCACAGAAACTACGATTGCGCTATTGAGTTAGTGCCTGGTGGTAAATTTCCTAAGGGTTGCCTTTTTAACTTATCTGTACCTGAACATGATGCATTGCAATCTTATATCAAGGAGTCATTGGAGAAGGGTCATATCAGACGATCCTCTTCACCCTTGGGCGCCGGTTTTTTCTTTGTGGCCAAAAAGGATAGTTCATTGAGGCCGTGTATTGATTATCGCCTTCTGAATAAAATCATTGTGAAATATCAATATCCATTACTCTTGATTTCTGACCTGTTTTCCAGAGTGAAAAGTGCTAGTTGGTTTACTAAGCTTGACCTCAGGGGGCGTATAACCTTATTCGTATTAAGCACGGGGATGAATGGAAGACAGCGTTTAATACCCCAGAGGGGCATTTTGAGTACCTAGTGATGCCCTTTGGGCTCAATAATGCTCCTTCCGTCTTCCAATCCTTCATGAATGATATTTTTAGGGATTTTGTGGATAAATTTCTGATTGTTTATTTGGATGATATCTTGATTTTTTCCAATGACTGGGACTCTCATGTGAAACATGTTCGGACTGTTTTCCAGATTGTGAGAGAGAATGCACTGTATGTGAAGGGATCAAAATGTCTTTTTGGCGTACAGAAGGTCTTATTTTCTGGGTTCATTTTGTCTCCGTCTGTTATTGAAATAGACCCGGTCAAGGTTCAGGCCATCTGTGATTGGGTTCAACCTACTTCATTGAAGGCTCTTCAGAGATTTTTGGGTTTTGCCAATTTTTATCGTAAATGTATTGTTAATTTCTCCGGTATTGTTAAACCATTGACTGATATGACCAAAAAGGGTTCCGATGTTGTGAATTGGCTTCCAAGGCAGTTTCTGATACAGTAAAGATGTATATCTTTGTACCGTGTTAGCCAGTAGATAGAAAAATATTTAGAGTTGAGAGTCCTCAGTGGTTGATGGTTATCAACCACTGAGGACTCTCAACTCTAAATATTTTTCTAAGGCAGTTTCTGAATTTCAGGAACTTAAGCAGAGATTCATTTCTGCTCCTGTTCTACGGCAGCCTGATGTTTCTCTCCCGTTTCAGGTGGAGGTTGATGTCTCTGAGATTGGGGCAGGTGCCGTTTTGTCCCAAAGGGATCCAGAGACCTCTAAGAGTAACCCTTATGCCTTTTTCTCTCGAAAGTTTTCTCCAACTGAACGTAATTATGACGTGGGTAATCGGGAGTTACTGGCCACGAAGTGGGCCTTTGAAGAGTGGAGACATTGGCTGGAAGGAGCCAAACATCAGGTGGTGGTCCTCACGGACCATAAGAACCTGGTTTATTTTGAATTAGCCAAGCGACTTAATCCTAGACAGGCCAGGTGGGCCTTGTTTTTCACACGTTTTAATTTTGTGGTTTCTTTTCTTCCTGGCACTAAGAATGTTAAGGCGGATGCCCTCTCCAAGAGTTTCTTTGTGGATTCTCCTGAGTTATCTGATCCTGCTGTTATTTTGAAAGAGAGTGTAGCACTTTCCGCCATCTCGCCCAATTTGAGACTGGCCCTGGAGGGGTGTCAGGAGGATAAACCTGAGCGCTGCCCTGTTGGGAAATTGTTTGTCCCAGACCAGTGGAAGAAGAGTGTGATGTCTGAGATTCATTGTTCCACGTTGGCTGGTCATCCCCGGATTTTTGGTACCAGAGACTTGGTGAGTCGGTCCTTTTGGTGGCCTACTTTGTCTCGTGACATCAGGGACTTTGTGCAGTCCTGTGGGACTTGCTCTCGTTCCAAGCCTTGCTCTCACTCTAGTGGTTTGTTGATGCCATTACCTGTGCCCAAGAGGCCATGGACCCATATCTCTATGGATTTTATTTCCAACCTCCCTGTCTCTCAGAGAATGACCATTATCTGGGTAATCTGTGATAGGTTTTCCAAGATGATACATCTTGTGCCATTACCTAAGTTGCCTTCCTCCTCCGAGTTGGTGCCTTTGTTCCTTCAGCACGTGGTTCAGTTGCACGGCATTCCGGAGAACATTGTGTCTGACAGAGGAGTCCAGTTTGTTTCCAGATTTTGGAGGACATTTTGTTCTAAACTTGGTGTTCAATTATCTTTCTCCTCTGCATTTCATCCTCAGACCAATGAACAAACCGAGAGAACAAACCAGACCTTGGAGACTTATTTGAGATGTTTTGTGTCTGCTGATCAAGATGACTGGGTCTCTTTTTTGCCTTTGGCTGAGTTTGCTCTTAATAATAGGGCTAGCTCTGCCACCTTGATGTCTCCATTTTTCTGCAATTCTGGGTTTCACCCTCGATTTTCTTCAGGACAGGCGGAGGCTTCTGTCTGTCCTGGTGTTGACTCTGCTGTGGAGCGTATGCAGCAGATTTGGGACCAGGTAGTGGACAGGTTGTCTCTCTCTCAAGAGAAGGCCCAGCGGTTTGCCAACCGGCATATGACTGATGGTCCTCGGTTTAAAGTGAGGGACTTGGTTTGGTTGTCCTCAAGAAATATCCCTATGAGGGTTGCATCTCCAAAGTTTAAGCCTATATTCATTGGACCTTATAAGATTATGGAGATCCTTAATCCGGTTTCCTTCCGTTTGCTTCTTCCAGGGACATTTAAGATCCATAACGTGTTCCACAAGTCCTTATTGAAGAGGTTTGTCGAGCCAGTGGTTCCTATGGCTGCGCCTTCTGACCCTGTTTTGGTTGAGGGCAATCTGGAGTATGTAGTCGAGAAAATATTGGATTCTCGTTTTTCTAGACGGAAACTCCAGTATTTGGTTAAGTGGAGAGGTTATGGTCAGGAGGACAATTCTTGGGTGTTTGCTTGGGACATCCATGCTAGGAGACTGATCCGTGCCTATCACCGAGCTCATCCTGATTGGCCTGGTTGCACAAGTGAGGGTTCGGTGACCCCTCCTCAAGGGGGGTACTGTTGTGAATGTGCTAGAGATGGTTTCTGAGCAGAGGCTCCCTCTGGTGGTTACAGAAAGTACTAAACCTTTCAGCGAGGAATGGCAATCTGGGATCACTCACTGGACTGATTTAAGGGAGTTTCCCTCCCATGATGTTCGCCGGTGATCAATTGTTCTTGTCTCAATTGTGGTTCCTGGTTCATTTGGAAGTTGCTGGAGTTTTGCCTGCACCTGCTGCTTTCAGATAAGATATTTTCTGCTTTTCTTTTTGTGCTTGCTTATTTCATAGTTTTCTGCACTTTTGTGGAGGTCAGCCGGGTGCCCTCCTGGGGCCTGTGCTCCTCTCAATTTATCTGTAGCCACTGTTATTTGTTCATTTGCTTTTTCCTGTTTTTTCAGTGGCTGCAGCTTTGTTTTGTTATACCAGAGATCTGATTTAGGTGGTAGAAATCGCGTGATCTCAGGATTTTTGGCAATCAGAAGTGCTGGAATTTTTTAGGGTTTTTGTTGGATTGCAGTCAGAATTCTTTCCTGTACTTTTCTGTCTAGACAGATTGGGCCCCAACATTTGCTCATTCTATTTTCTGTCTGTGTCCGTGCTATCTTCTTGCCTAACCACCATTATATGTTCGGGGGCTTCCAATTTTCTTTGGGGATCTGCTCCGGGGCAGATAGCTTTCATCTTTCTGCCTTTAGGTGTAGTTATCTCTTAGGCTGTGACGAGGTGTCTAGGATCAATGTAGGAATGCTCCATGGCTTCTTCTAGTTGTGTGGTTAGTTCAGGTTACTGCAATCCAATAGGTTCCAGCCTCTCTGATGTATTACCGTTTTTGCTTTTTCTCCTCAGCTACCTTAACATAACAGAAACCTCTGTCTCCAACGCCACTTCGTCTGTGTGCACCACGAACACCTCTTCCATGTTGCCCAGTAAGGCTCGTGGTAGAACCTGCACTGCTGCTATGTGCTGGG
>JARQOD010011867.1:0-21828 GCA_033576555.1 Oophaga sylvatica
CCTCCCCCATCCTTACACACTGCGGCCTGTCCGTCAGGTAGTCACTTATCCAGTTCACCATCCCTCATCTACCGCCATAGCAGTCAGTAAGTTGTCTCTCAGTAGAAGGCCCATCGGTTTGCCAACCGGCATAGGACTGATGGTCCTCGGTTTAAAGTGGATGACTTGGTTTGGTTGTCCTCAAAGAATATCCCTATGAAGGTTGCGTCTCCAAAGTTTAAGCCAAGGTTCATTGGACCTTATAGGATCTTGGAAGTCCTTAATCCGGTTTCTTTTCGTTTGGCTCTTCCTGGGACATTTAAGATCCATAACGTCTTCCACAAATCTTTATTGAAAAGGTTTGTTGAGCCAGTGGTTCCTATGGCTGCGCCTCCTGAGCCTGCTTTGGTTGAGGGCAATCTGGAGTATGAAGTTGAGAAGATATTGGATTCTCTTTGGCTAGACGGAGACTCCAGTACTTGGTTAAGTGGAAAAGTTATGGTCAGGAGGACAATTGGGTGTTTACTTCTGACATTCATGTGGAGAGACTCGTTCGTGCCTATCACCAAGCTCATCCTGATCGGCCTGGTGGTGCAGGTGAGGGTTCGGTGACCCCTCTTCAAGGGGGTGTACTGTAGTGAGCATGTTGGAAATGACTTGAGTTGGGGCTCCCTCTGGTGGTTGCTGAGGGTATTGAACCAGTGTTGAATAGTAGAAGTCAATCACCTGCGAGCGATGACTGGCAATCAGGAGAGACTGACTGGGCTGATATAAGTGAGCTGCCTTCCCATGATCCTCGCCAGTGATCAATTGTTGTTTCCTGGTTCATTTGGAAGTCAGCTGGTGTCTTGCCTTCATCTGCTACTTTCAGATAAGTTATTTTCTGCTTGTTTTTTTGTGTTTGCTATTTCCATTTTTGTCTGCACCTTTGTGGAGGTTAGCCGGGTCCCCTCCTGGGGCCTGTGCAACTCTCTGTTTTTCAGTAGCCACTGTTTATTTGTTCCATTGCTCTTTCCCTGCTTTTTGAGTGGCTGCGGGTTAGCCGCTTGTTCACACCAGAGATTTGATTTAGGGGTGGCGAGATCATGTGATATCATCATTTTTGAAATCAGAAGTGTTGGAATTTTTCCTAGGGTTTTTCTGGGTTGCAGATAGTATTCTGTCCTGTGCTGTCCTATCTAGACAGTTTTGGCCCCAGGTTTGCTCACTCTATTTTCTGTCTGCGTTTGTGTTTAGTCTTGTCTAACCGCCATTATGTTTGGGGGCTTCCTGTTCCTTTGGGGCTCTACTCCGTGGCAGTTAGCTTTCCTGTTTCTATCTTCAGGTGTAGCTAATCTCTCCGGCTGTGACGAGGCGTCTAGGTCACTGTAGGTACGCTCCACGGCTGCTTCTAGTTGTGCGGTTAGCTTAGGGATCTGCAACCCATTAGTTCCTAACCTCTCTGGTGTTCTGCTGCATTTGCTGTTTTTTTGCTCCTGTCCTCCTCGGCTACCAAATCATAACACATCCTGCCCTGACCCTGACTGCCCTGACCCTGACTGCCCTGACCCTGACTGCCCCCTGACCCCTGACTGCCCTGCCCTTGCCCTCTTCTTCCGCTTGCCTGCCCTGCCCCTGCCTGCTCTGACTGCCCTGCCCCTGCTCCCCCACCTGCCTGCTCTGACTGCCCTGCCCCTGCTCCCCCACCTGCCTGCTCTGACTGCCCTGCCCCTGCTTCCCCCCCTGCCTGCCGTGACTCTGCCTGCTCTGACTGCCCCTGCTCCCCCCTGCCGTGACCCTGCTTGCTCTGACTGCCCTTCCCCTGCTCCCCCGCCTGCCTGCCCTGTCCCTGACTGCCCTGCCCCTGCTCCCGCGCCTGTCTGCCCTGACCCTGCCTGCTCTGCCTCTGCTCCCTGCCTGCCTGCCCTGACCTTGCCTGCTCTGACTGCCCTGCCCCTGCTCCCCGCCTGCCTGCGCTGACCGTGCCTGATCTGACTGCCCTGCCCCTGCTCCCCGCCTGCCTGCCCCTCTCCTGGACGGACACTAGCTGTCACCCACAGCTGTGGCCCTCTGACAGTTTTGCCAGACAGTCACATGAAGTCTTCCCTGCATCCTTCCATACATTCGCCTTTGCGTCCGCTTGTGGGTCCGTCCCTTTGTACCTCCATGCGACCTTCCCTCTGTCCCTCCCCGGCGTCTGTCCCCTCCCTCCGTGTCTGTCCTCCCCGGCGTCTGTCCCCTCCCTCCGTGTCTGTCCCCCGCGTTTGTTCCCTCCCCCCGAGTCTGTGCTCCCCATCGGCGCGTCTCCCCGTCCCCTCCCCCTCGCGTCTGTCCCTCCCCCTCGCGTCTGTCCCTCCCCCTCGCGGTCCCCCGTGTCCCTCCCCTCCGCGTCTGTCCCTCCCCCCGCATCTGTCCCTCCCCTGCGTCTGTCCCCTCCCCTCTGTCTCCCCTCCCACGTCTGTCCCTCCCCCGCGTCTGTCCCTCCCACGCGTCTGTCCCTCCCCCGCGTCTGTCTCTCCCCCTCGCGTCTGTCCTCCCCTCCGCGTCTGTCCCTCCCCCGCGTCTGTCCCTCCCCCCGTCTGTCCCTCCCCGCGTCTGTCCTCCCGCGTCTGTCCCTCCCCCGCGTCTGTCCCCTCCCCCTCGTGTCTGTCCCCTCCCCGCATCTGTCCCTCCCCCCGCGTCTGTCCCTCCCCCTCGTGTCTGTCCCTCCCCCTCGTGTCCCCTCCCCCTCGTGTCCCCTCCCCCTCGTGTCTGTCCCCTCCCCGCGTCTGTCCCCTCCCCCGCTCTGTCCCTCCCCGGCATCTGTCCCCTCCCCGCGTCTGTTCCCTCCCCTCGCGTCTGTGCTCCCCATCGCGCGTCTGTCCCCTCCGCGTCTATCCCTCCCCCTCGCGTCTGTCCCTCCCCTCCGCGTCTGTCCCTCCCCTCCGCGTCTGTCCCTCCCCCCGTGTCTGTCCCCTCCCGCGTCTGTCCCCTCCCCCCGCGTCTGTCCCTCCTCGTGTCTGTCCCTCCCCCGCGTCTGTCCCTCCCCCGCGTATGTCCCTCCCCCTCACGTCTGTCCTCTCCCCCTCGTGTCTGTCCCTCCCCCGCGTCTGTCCCCCCTCGCGTCTGTCCTCTCCCTCTCCTCCCCGCGTCTGTCCCCTCCCCCGCGCTCTGTCCCCTCCCCCTCGCATCTGTCCCCTCCCCTCGCATCTGTCCCCTCCCCCTCGCATCTGTCCCCTCCCCTCGCGTCTGTCCCCTCCCCCCGCGTCTGTCCCCTCCCCCCGCGTCTGTCCTCTCCCCCCGCGTCTGTCCTCTCCCCCTCGCGTCTGTCCCCTCCCCCGCGTCTGTCCTCTCCCCCTCGCGTCTGTCCCCCCTCTCTCTCCTCCTGTCCCCTCCCCCGCGTCTGTCCCTCCCTCTCGCGTCTGTCCCCTCCCCCCGCGTCTGTCCCCTCCCCTCCGAGCAGCGGTATTGTCCTATTATTTGTGCCATCTTGTGGTGACTGCAGACTCGTTACCCCTGTGTCTATCTTGTGCCTTCCAGGACTACAATGACAACCCCCAGTCTGCCGCCCGCCATTTTATGACACCACCATCTACTCCACACTGCTGACCACAACCCCGATTTTGACATTAAGCTGCAGCGACAAAGATGTGACGTCCGTGCTGAGCTACAGCATCGTGGGCGGTGAGCAATGCAGCCGCGGGCGGGGACCTATGTCATGAGTGGGGTGCTGTGGGCAGTGAGCAATGCAGCGGTGCCGTGGGCGGGGTCCTGTGCCATGGGTGGGGTCATGTCCTGTGGGCGGTGAACAATGCAGCGGCGCCGTGGGCAGAGTCCTGTCCTGTGGGCGGGGACCTACGTCATGGGTGGGGTCCTGTGCTGTGGGCGGGGTGCTGTTCTGTGGGCGGGGACCTACATCATGGGCGGGGTCCTGTGCTGTGGGCAGAGTCCTGTCCTGTGGGCGGGGTCCTACATCATGGGCGGGGTGCTGTGCTGTGGGAGGGGACCTATGTTGTGGGCGGTGTCCTGTACTGTGGGTGGGGTCCTGTGCTATGGGCGGAGTCTCAGGTGCGTCTGTCCCGCAGGTAACGTTAACAGCCGCTTCCGCACGGTCGGCCCCTGGGTGCTGCACAACGGCTTCTCCTTTACCCCGGACGGCCTGATGGACCCGCGGACGTACGAGCTGCTCGTTCAGGTGACGGACAGCGTGGCCGCTCCGCAGTTCAGCACCACAGCGACTGTGTTCGTGACCGTCATCCCCTGGACCACGACGAAGGCGACAACCACCAAAACCACCCCGGTGAGAGGGCGCGGGGGCGCGATATGTGATCAGTGTGTGCCTCGGGCTCCAGGACCCCAACACGGCATGTCTGACATCGGGGGCTGATGGGGAACACTGACCGGCAATCGCCATGTTTTATCATCTTCATTCCAGACACCAGAGAAGCAAACGATAATCGTCAATAAGACCCTGGAATACTGGCAGCCGGACGTCTGGTTCATGGTGGTCCTGACCGTCACCGGCATCCTCTTCCTGTCCGCCATCGCATTACTGACCTGGGCGCTGTGCAAAAGGTGCGTGTCCTGCCTCCACATGTCGTGTGGTACGGCGGTGACATCACTGACCTCCACATGTCGTGTAGTACGGCGGTGACATCACTGGTGACATCACTGACCTCCACATGTCGTGTGGTACGGTGGTGACATCACTGGTGACATCACTGACCTCCACATGTCGTGTGGTACGGCGGTGACATCACTGGTGGCATCACTG
Organism: Oophaga sylvatica; assembly: GCA_033576555.1. NCBI lineage: Eukaryota > Metazoa > Chordata > Amphibia > Anura > Dendrobatidae > Oophaga > Oophaga sylvatica. Next base: position 4,712 of record JARQOD010011867.1, read on the forward strand.
ACCTCCACATGTCGTGTGGTACGGCGGTGACATCACTGGTGGCATCACTGACCTCCACATGTCGTGTAGTACGGCGGTGACATCACTGGTGACATCACTGACTTCCACATGTCGTGTGGTACGGCGGTGACATCACTGGTGACATCACTGACCTCCACATGTCGTGTGGTACGGCGGTGACATCACTGGTGACATAACTGACCTCCACATGTCGTGTGGTACGGCGGTGACATCACTGGTGGCATCACTGACCTCCACATGTCGTGTGGTACGGCGGTGACATCACTGGTGACATCACTGACCTCCACATGTGTGTGGTACGGCGGTGACATCACTGGTGACATCACTGACCTCCACATGTCGTGTGGTACGGCGGTGACATCACTGGTGACATCACTGACCTCCACATGTCGTGTGGTACGGCGGTGACATCACTGGTGACATCACTGACCTCCACATGTCGTGTGGTACGGCGTTGACATCACTGGTGACATCTCTGACCTCCACATGTCGTGTGGTACGGCGGTGACATCACTGGTGACATCACTGACCTCCACATGTCGTGTGGTACGGCGGTGACATCACTGGTGACATCACTGACCTCCACATGTCGTGTGGTACGGCGGTGACATCACTGACCTCCACATGTCGTGTGGTACGGCGGTGACATCACTGACCTCCACATGTCGTGTGGTACGGTGGTGACATCACTGACCTCCACATGTCGTGTGGTACGGTGGTGACATCACTGTGACATCCTGACTCATATGTCGTGTGGTACGGTGGTGCATCACTGACCTCACATGTGTTGGTACGCGGAATCACTGACCTCCACATGTCGTGTGGTACGGCGGTGACATCACTGTGAATCACTGACCTCCACATGTCGTGTGGTACGGCGGTGACATCACTGGTGCATCACTGACCTCCAATGTCGTGTGGTACGGCGGTGACATCACTGGTGACATACTGACCTCCACATGTCGTGTGGTACGGCGTTGACATCACTGGTGACATCACTGACCTCCACATGTCGTGTGGTACGGCGGTGACATCACTGGTGACATCACTGACCTCCACATGTCGTGTGGTACAGCGCTGACATCACTGTGACATCACTGACCTCCATGTCGTGTGGTACAGTGGTGACATCACTGGTGACATCACTGACCTCCACATGTCGTGTGGTACGGCAGTGACATCACTGGTGACATCACTGACCTCCATGTCGTGTGGTACAGTGGTGACATCACTGGTGACATCACTAACCTCCACATGTCGTGTGGTACGGCGGTGACATCACTGGTGACATCACTGACCTCCAATGTCGTGTGGTACGGCGGTGACATCACTGGTGACATCACTGACCTCCACATGTCGTTGTACGGCGGTAATCATGGTGACATCATGACCTCCAGTCGTGTGGTACGGTGTACACACTCATCAGATTGTCATTTTCTAGATCCTCGTTCTGTGCACCAGGGACCAAGGAGTTAACGCAGCCGCTGTTACCAGTCAGGTGAGGGCTCAGAATAGTCCCCTCCCCCGATCCCATGTGACCAGAAGGGACGGAGCTGTGACTACTACTACTCTCACATTTGTTTTGGCTGATAGCTCAGTGACAAGAAATGAAGCCGTTGCTGAAGCCCCAAATCCGCAGCCGCCTTCTAAGGAGAAGAAGGACGTCGCCCCAGTGAGCCCCCTGAGCCTGGTATGAAAACTCCGGAACATGGAGGCGATGGCTCTGCAGGGTGATGGGGGTGTAGGTGTTATGAAATTGGGGGAGGGGCCTGTAGCTGACGAGGAGGGGCCTGTAGCTGATGGATGGTGTGGGAGGGGCCTGTAGCTGACGGGGAGGGGCCTGTTGCTGACGGGGAGGGTCCTGTAGCTGACGGGGAGGGCCTGTAGCTGACGGGGAGGGGCCTGTAGCTGACGGGGAGGGGCCTGTAGCTGACGGGAGGGGCCTGTAGCTGATGGACGGTGGGGGGGGCCTGTACTGATGGATGTGGGGAGGGTCCTGTAGCGGATGGATGGTGGGGGAGGGGCATGTAGCTGATGGACGGTGGGGGAGGGGCCTGTAGCTGATGGACGTGTGGGAGGGGCTGTAGCTGATGATGGTGGGGAGGGTCATGTAGCTGATGGATGGTGGAGGAGGGTCCTGTAGAGGATGAATGGTGGGGGAGGGCATGTAGCGGACGGATGGTGGGGGAGGGGCCTGTAGCTGATGGATGGTGGGGGAGGGGCCTGTAGCGGATGGATGGTGGGGGAGGGCCTGTAGCGGATGGATGGTGGGGGAGGGGCCTTTAGCGGATGGAGGGGGAGGGGCCTGTAGCGGATGGATGGGGGGGAGGGGCCTGTAGCGGATGGATGGTGGGGGAGGGGCCTGTAGGGATGGATGGTGGGGGAGGGGCCTGTAGCGGATGGATGTGGGGGAGGGGCCTGTAGCGGATGGATGTGGGGGAGGGGCCTGTAGCGGATGGATGGCGGGGGAGCAGCCTGTAGCTGACGGACGGCGAGGGAGGGGCCGGTAGCTGATGGACGGCGGGGGAGGGGCCGGTAGCTGACGGACGGCGGGGGAGGGGCCTTGTAGTTGTTCCTTGGCCGTGACTTTTCTTTCTGTTCTCTTCCTCCAGCAGTTTGATGGTCGAGCACAAGATCCAGGTGAGGTTTTGTCCTTCTGCTTCTGACATGTTTGTTGCCTCCCGTCTCCACGTCAGGCATGTGTGGTTTCTTTGCAGTTTCCGGTCGTGAATATCTCTTTAATAGCCACACCGGGGAAAGACGCTGGCTATGACAGACGTTACCGCGGTCGATGCTCATTACAGCTCAGGGAAGAGGATGGAAGGTTTTGGCTGGAGATTGTGATTTTCCACTTGCAGTACTGAACGCATCCTGCAGGTGTCACTGGAGCTCCAAGCGTGGAAACAGTGACACCTGGAGGACATGAGCTGAATTGACGCCAGAGAGCACAAAATCCTCTGTATATATCCAAATAAAAGTGAGCCTCTGTGTCCGATGCCGCGTGCGTCCCCGATTTCCCCCCCGCGTGCAGTCACCCTCCATGTCACACATTGCCGTAATTCCCGCTGGTGTCAGGGATTATATGGGATTCTATGGATATAGACTGTTACCATCTGTGACTTGTTCAGATAAAGGAGATGGCCGTGTGGGGGTCAGCGGCTGTCGCTGTCTCATACGGGCATCCAGACTCCGGTAGCATCCAATGCCCCAATTACCTGCACCAGGGTACGGCGCCCGCCGACAACCCCAGTCACTGTCAGGATGCAGCAACACATGAGAGGAAACCCCATCATCCACCCGGATGTAAGGAAAAACACAGCCACCGCCCATAATCACAGAATATCACGATAATCGAAGCCTGAGCTTACAGGCGTACAGGGGCCCCGGAGCTTGTCACACTGCCCATGGGGCCCATCCATCACATACAGAAAAATAACCCGCACTCAGTGTCCAGGCCCAACAACGGACCCCACTCCAGACCCTGGACATGTCCGTGCGCTCCCCTCACTACATGTGACAGTGAGGATCATAAGACGTGGGGCTGTTATACTGTATGGAGGACTATGTGGGGCTGTTACACTGTATGGAGCACTATGTGGGGCTGTTACACTGTATGGAGGACTATGTGGGGCTGTTACACTGTATGGAGGACTATGTGGGGCCGTTACACTGTATGGAGGACTATGTGGGGCCGTTACACTGTATGGAGGACTATATGAGGCCGTTACACTGTATGGAGGACTATGTTGGGGCCGTTACACTGTATGGAGGACTATGTGGGGCGTTACACTGTATGGAGGACTATGTGGGGCCGTTACACTGTATGGAGGACTATGTGGGGCCGTTACACTGTATGGAGGACTATGTGGGGCTGTTACACTGTATGGAGGACTATGTGGGGCTGTTACACTGTATGGAGGACTATGTGGGGCCGTTACACTGTATGGAGGACTATGTGGGGCCGTTACACTGTATGGAGGACTATATGAGGCCGTTACACTGTATGGAGGACTATGTGGGGCCGTTACACTGTATGGAGGACTATGTGGGGCCGTTACACTGTATGGAGGACTATGTGGGGCCGTTACACTGTATGGAGGACTATGTGGGGTGTGATGAAACGTGCACACGGTCCGCCACACGGTAGCCCGGGATATCACGGCTTGTGATCCCTCCGTGCCGCAAATGTGACGAAAACGCGCACACACACGACGGCTACTGCCGTCCGACCCAGGAAACTGCAGGGATTTATAATTATCCCACTTCCACTTAGGAACTTGCAGCTCTCTGGCGCCCCCCTTACCCTCAGGTCAGTCAGTGTACTGCACCTAGGATAAGTAGTCGCCAGCCGAGTCACTTGGATGTGTGCTGGCTATTGGGCACGCTGCAGTGAGGGAATTATAATTACTCCGGGCCGCAGCCAGGCAGCACCCTTATAAACCCGCTCCGTCACTGCCAGCGCCACCCAATAGATTAACACTTTACACCCCTTCTTTTAAGCTGCCACCAGCTACGGTTTACTTGGAACAATTTATCAAGAGGGTCCGTAGCAACCCCAAAACAGTAGCGTAGTGCTTCAGGCACGTGCAAATTCGTTTATAGAGCAGGAGAAACAAACTAATAATTTTATAGGTTTATTCCTTAAAAACAGGCAGTGCTTATATATATAAAAAGATGTAACAAACGAGACAATATCGTTATATACAGATGCAGTTAAAAATAAAATAGGATTAAAGATGAAAATCACTCACATGATAGTTACAGGCATAGCAAGACAGGCTGGGGAAGGAGCCACACGTCATAGTTCATTTGCAGATCTCTTAGTCAGGACATCACCGCATGGACTGACTCAGGGGGGGGTCACTGCCAGACTTAAACATGTGGGCTGCTGACCTCACAAAAGGGGATGGTTTTTCTGGCCACCTCCCAGGGACAGAAGTATGGTTCAAAGCTCTGAAATATCATAAGGTCCATCCCTCGTCCTGTGAACCTAGCAGAATAATGGCAGACCTATCAATGAGCTTACTGTAAAATGACGGTTCCAATGAGCCCAAACTTGGATGAAATAGGTCATGGGGGATCCAAGAATTCCATTTCTCGGGTTCTGTCGGAGTTACGGGTTCACCAGTACCACGGGAACGATGCCTGTCGGCGCATGGTTCAAAACAGGGACTTTCGTGTTTCTGACGCAACTTCCCACCGTGTTAGAAGCGAAAAGAATGAATCCTCATAATGGCTGCTATAGAGGGACAGCACATGTGAAGACAATGGAGACCCCCTACGGTGAGGCGGGAAAACTCCAGCACTGGTGGCTCAGGTTACACTGAGCCTTACTTATGCTGGGAGGGAGGAAGGGAAGTGCAGCCATACACAAGCTGCTAAATGTAGTAGATGTCATCACACCTCCCCCCCTTTGAGGGCGCTACGGAGGCATGACCTCTCGGTAATCCGCCATGCGCACCTCAGCGGGTTCGCCACGTCGTGACAACCCATCAGCATTCCCATGATCACTGCCTTTCTTGTGTTGTACGGCAAAATCATACTGCTGTAGGGCAAGGCTCCAGCGTAGCAACCTACCATTGGTTCCGGACACTGTGCAGCCAGCTCAGAGGGTTGTGGTCGGTGACCACCTTGAAGGTGCGCCCGTACAGGTAGGGCTGCAAACGTTGCAGTGCCCAGACCATGGCCAGGCACTCCTTCTCGATGGTGGAGTTTGCAACTTCCCTCGGCAAAGTTTCCGGCTCAGGTACAACACGGGGTGCTCCTGGTTCCCCGAATCAACCTGGCTGAGTACAGCACCGAGGCCAAATTCGCTGGCGTCAGTCTGTACCAGGAATGGCCGACTGCTGTCGATGGCTTTCAACACCGGAGAGCTGCACAGGGCTGTTTTCAAAGCTCGGAATGCCGCCTCACAGCCATCTGTCCAGCTGACTGTTTGGGGTAGACCGCCCTTGGTGAGGTCCGTCAAGGGTTTTGCAATGGCGCTATAGTTCGGTACGAAACGCCTATAGTACCCTGCAGTGCCCAGGAAAAGGACTTCACCTGCTTTTTGGTCCTGGGGGTGGGCCAGGACACGATCGCGTCCACTTTCTCGGGCTCTGGACTCATGGAACCCCCGCCTACCCGGTGCCCAGGTAGTGGACCTCCCTCATGCCCATCTGGCATTTTCCCGGCTTGATGGTCAGACCTGCCTGGTGAATACGCTTGAGCACCTCCTGGAGATGCTGAAGGTGTTCCTCCCAGGTGAACTGAAGACGGCAATGTCGTCCAGGTACGCCACAGCGTACTCCTCCAGTCCCTGAAGCAGGTTGTTGACCATCCGCTGAAAAGTGGCAGGGGCATTCTTCATGCCGATAGGCATGACCGTGGACTCGTACAGTCCAAAAGGGGTGATAAAGGCGGATTTCTCCTGCGCCTCAGGGCTCAGGGGAATCTGCCAGTATCCCTGGCTTAAATCCATGATGGATATGTACTTGGCATTCGCCAACCGCTCCAGCAGATCCTCGATGCGTGGCATTGGGTGCGCATCAGAGGTAGTGATGGCGTTGAGCCCCCTGTAGTCCACGCAGAACCGGGTGGTCCGATCCTTTTTTGGCACGAGAACTACAGGTGAGGCCCACGCGCTTTTGGACTGCCGGATCACCCCCAGCTGCAACATCTCGTGGATCTCCTGGCGCATAATCTGCTGCACCTCCTCAGAGATCCGATAAGGTGTCCGCCGTAACGGGGCGTGATTCCCGGTGTCCACCTCATGGACTGCCAACTTGGTCCTTCCGGGTCGGTTAGTGAATACGGCCCGAAAGGATTCCAGAGTGGTCAGCAACTGCAACCGCTGGGAGGCGGTTAGCGAGGCATTTACCTCCATGTCCTCAATGGACCCATTGGCCTGGGCTTGGGCCAGCATGTCCAGGAGGGGATCCTCCTCCCCGTCCTCGCGCAGGTTGCAGACCGGTAGGACGCAGGCTTCACGTTCGTGATGGGCCTTCATCATGTTGACGTGAAAGGCCTTGCGCCTACCCCGAGTGTGGTCAAGCGTGACCACGTAGGTGACTGGGTTGAGCCGTTGGTGCACGACGTACGGGCCTTCCCAGGCTGCCTGAAGCTTATCCTTTGGTACGGGGACCAGCACCCACACCTTTGACCCACCTGGTAGGTCCGCTCCCGGGCGTTCTGGTCGTACCAGTGCTTCTGGTCAGTCTGAGCCTGCGTCATGTTGTCATGCACCAACTGCGTCAAGGTCTGCATCTTGTCGCGGAAGCGCATGACATAATCCACGATGGACACTTCTGTGGGGTTTGGCTCATCTTCCCAGGATTCTCTTATCAACCCGAGGGGTCCCCGGACTCGCCTGCCATACAGGAGCTCAAAGGGGGAGAACCCCGTCGAGGCCTGCGGGACTTCTCTGTAGGCAAATAGCAGGTGTGGGAGGTACTGCTCCCAATCGCGTCCCGGGGTCTCAACCAGCATGCGGAGCATCTGTTTGAGGGTACCGTTAAAGCGTTCACACAAACCATTGGTCTGTGGGTGATACGCACTCGATATCATACGCGTCACCTGCATTTTGCTGCAGAGAGCCTTCATTAGGCGAGACATAAATTGGGTCCCTCGATCGGTAAGCATCTCCCTGGGAAATCCTACCCATGAAAAGATGGTCACCAGTGCATCCGCCACCTTATCTGCCCTAGTTGAGGACAGAGCTACTGCCTCCGGGTACCGGGTAGCGTAGTCTACCACAGTAAGGATGTATTGCTTTCCAGAGCTGCTGGGGACGGCCAACGGGCCCACAATGTCCACCGCGATCCTCTGGAAAGGCTCCTCTATCACTGGCAACGGATCAGGGGAGCCTTAAGAGCAGGCCCCCCTTCCCCACTCTTTGACAGGTGATACAGGAGCGGCAGTAGTTAGTCACATCTGTCCCCATCTTGGGCCAATAGAAGTGTTGAGACAGCCGTGCCTTAGTTTTGCTGATCCCCAAGTGTCCAGCAAGTGGAATCTCATGGGCAATCCTCAACAACTCACCTCGGAACTGGTGCGGGACGACCAGCTGTTTTTCCCTCAACAACTCCTTTTGGGAACCTCCGGGTACTGTCTCCCGGTACAACCTTCCTCGTTCCCAGAACACCCTCTCCTTATCAGTCACGGAGGTGGGCGTCTCGGCGAGGGCCTCAAGTTCTCCAGGCTCGCATCTGAGTGCAGAGCGGCCTGGAACTCCTGGCTGGAGGCAGCCAGAAGTGACGTCAGGGTTCCTTCCTCACTGGGACCCTCTGGGACCGGCTCTGGGTCCACCTCTGGTTCAGTCTCTCCTGTAGCGGAGGAGGGTCCAGATGGCAGGGCGCTACCTGCGATCCGGGCACTCTGACTGCAGGTGACAGCAGCTACATATGCAGTCTCCCCGGGGATTTCTATAGACCCATCAGCCTGCGCTGCATGGGCTCTACCTCCCCATCCACCCCCAACACTTCAGGAGCAGTGCTACTTATGGGCCAGTTACCTTCCTCGGTGGCACTGGTCAGTGTCATGGCGTCACCTTCCTCCCGGTTCCCATGCACCTCCCCATTTCCTTGAGCACTGTCGCTTGCTCCTGCTAGGGGTTCCTCAGCCGTCTCACTCCGCAGAGCGACGGGACTGAACGCTCCTGTACCTGTGGACACATCTACCACTTCAGAGAAAGGGTTAACAGATTCAGATGGCACAGATACATCACTATCAACATCAGTCCTAGGGAAAGAAAGGTTATCAGTTGCATCATCACTTCGCGAAGCATTAGCAGGTAACACAATCAGTTTCCCATCATCATCAACATCATGGTTAACTTAACCTTATCATCAGATTGGGAAGGGGTGTCAGGGACATAGTACGCGACCATCCTCCCCAGATCAGTCCCCAATAAAACATCAGTGGGCAGGTTTTCGGACACCCACTTCCTTCACCCCGCTCCCGGCACCCCAGTCAATGAAAACTCGGGCTATCGGCAAGGGGTAGTGGACGCCCCAATCCCGGTGACAGTTAAGGTTTTCCCCGGAATCAACTCTTCAGGGGCCGCCAGTTCGGGTCGGATGAGGGTTCGTTCAGCCCCGGTGTCCTTGAGGCCTGTAGCAAGACGGGCCCCCACGCGGACGGGCTGCACGTTGTCATCAACCCCCACACCACCCACCAAAAGAACAGAGGCGTTGGGCCCGGAGGCCTTGGCTGGGGGGTTCTTCTGCCTCTCCGGACAGGTGGCGCTGATGTGACCAGTCTTTTACAGGAGAAACACTGGCGGGGGTCTGATGTAGGCCGGCGCTGGCAAAGGGATAGTGCCTCCAGAGGGAGCTGGCAGGGGCACTGGGGTTGGTTGCAGGCTTACCCCCTCCCCAGCGGGCGGTGACAGGCTTCCGCACCTCGGGTTTCCGGTTGGCCTCATAGCTGTCGGCGATCCGGGCTGTTATGACCGCGTCCTCCAGTTCTCAGTCCAGGATGAACTGTCGGACCTCAGCTGGGCACAGATGCAGGAACTGGTCTTTGATCATCAGGTCTTTCAGCTCCTCAAAGGTGTCAACTGACAGTCCCTGGATCCACTGGTCAAAGTGGTTCCTGAGTCCTTGCACCACATCGCTATAACTGTCGTGTGGGCCACGTTGGAGGTTCCGGAACTTCTTTCGGTATACCTCAGGGGTTAGCTGGTACTTGGCGATCAGGGCCTGCTTGATGGCCTCATAGTCATCATCTTGATTTGACGTGAGGGAAGCAAACGCCTCCAAAGCTTTGCCCTTTAGCCCGGGGTCAAGTACCTGGCCCATTGGTCGGCAGGCAGCCGGTACTGTCTGCAGACTTTCTCAAAGGCCCGCAGAAAAGTGTCCAAGTCTCTGTCCTTTTCCATCACGGGAAAGTGCTCCGGCCGGGGCTTCGGACTCTGAGAGCTGCTGGGTGTACCGCTCCGGGCTGTGGAGGGCATTGCCCCTTGTCTGAGCAGCTCCAGTTCATGGGCTCTCTGCGCTTGGGCTTCCCGCTCAGCTCGGGCTCTCTCAGCCTCCCACTCGGCCTCTCGCTGGGCTCTCTCAGCCTCTCGCTGCTCGGCTCTCTCTTGAGCTTGCTGGATCAGCTTCAGGCGTCCCTCACGGTCGTCGGTGGGGAATTCCTCCAGGGCCGCCTGCAGGTAAGGGTCCAACCCGCCCTGGGTGTAAGCATTCAGGGTTTGGGCCTCTGCTGCAGCACCACCTTGGCTTGGGCCGGCTCCTGCGCCCGCCACGCTTCCAGCGTGGTCCTGTGCCATCAGGACCTTGATCAGTTGAGCTTTGGTTTGGCCCATGGGATCAAGGCCTCGGGAAATGCATATTCCAGCAAGAGTGTCCCTTTTCTGCAGTTTACACCACGCTTCTTCCATCCTCGCCAATACCAAATAAAAGATAGGATAGAAAACACAAAGAGAAGGGAGGGGTAACCGCAAGTACACACAATTGTCTCAGGACTAATAAACAGAGTCTGTTCTCCAAAACTTTAGTTGCAGGGTCCCTGAAGAACCGTGCAAGTTTTTTAGTGAATGGAATGATTGCTCAAACCAGATCACTAATGCTCTATAATCCCACCGCTTGCCACCAATATGTGATGAACGGGCACCGTCCGCCACACGGTAGCCCGGGGTATCACGGCTTGTGATTCCTCCGTGCCGCAAATGTGACGAAAACGCGCACACACACGACGGCTGCTGCCGTCCGACCCAGTAAACTGCAGGGATTTATAATTATCCCACTTCCACTTAGGAACTTGCAGCTCTCTGGCGCCCCCCTTACCCTCAGGTCAGTCAGTGTACTGCACCTAGGATAAGTAGTCGCCAGCCGAGTCACTTGGATGTGTGCTGGCTATTGGGCACGCTGCAGTGAGGGAATTATAATTACTCCGGCCGCAGCCAGGCAATACACTTATAAAACCCGCTCCGTCACTGCCAGCGTCACCCAATAGATTAACACTTTACACCCTTCCTTTTAGCTGCCACCAGCTACGGCTTTTGATGAACAATTTATCAAGAGGGTCCGTAGCAACCCCAAAACAGTAGCGTAGTACTTCAGGCACGTGCAAATTCGTTTATAGAGCAGGAGAAACAAACTAATAATTTTATAGGTTTATTCCTTAAAAACAGGCAATGCTTATACAATATAAAAAGATGTAACAAACGGAGACAATATCGTTATTACAGATGCAGTTATAAATAAAATAGGATTAAAGATGAAAATCACTCACATGATAGTTACAGGCATAGGCAAGACAGGCTGGGGAAGGAGCCACACGTCATATTTCATTTGCAGATCTCTTAGTCAGGACATCACCGCATGGACTGACTCAGGGGGGGGTCACTGCCAGACTTATACATGTGGGCTGCTGACCTCACAAAAGGGGATGGTTTTTCTGGCCACCTCCCAGGGACAGAAGTATGGTTCGAAGCTCTGAAATATCATAAGGTCCATCCCTCGTCCTGTGAACCTAGCAGAATAATGGCAGACCTATCAATGAGCTTACTGTAAAATGACGGTTCCAATGAGCCCAAACTTGGATGAAATAGCTCATGGGGGATCCGAGAATTCCATTTCTCGGGTTCTGTCGGAGTTACGGGTTCACCAGTACCACGGGAACGATGCCTGTCGGCGCATGGTTCAAAACAGGGACTTTCGTGTTTCTGACGCAACTTCCCACCGTGTTAGAAGCGAAAAGAATGAATCCTCATAATGGCTGCTATAGAGGGACAGCACATGTGAAGACAATGGAGACCCCTACGGTGAGGCGGGAAAACTCCAGCACTGGTGGCTCAGGTTACACTGAGCCTTAAGGTACTGCCACACTAAACGCTCCCGCTAACGATCACAATAACGACGCATACTAATGCGATCGTTTTTGTGATCGTTTTAATGTCGCTAGTAGCTGCCACACTTAGTGATCTCGTTAACGACTCATAAGCGGTTAGCGATCTCATTAACGACTTTAACGGTCATTGCGATGTAAAAAAACAGCGCACATCGTTCACAAAAGGTGCCAGACACAGCGATATAGCGTCACCAGCGGGACGCCAACGATCTAAATACGGTCCAGAACTCTAGTGAACGATCAGCGAGATCACAGCAGGGGCCACGTCGTTGCTACATGCACACACAATAGCGTCACTAATGAGATCGCTAAATAGTGACGTTTTTTAGCGATCTCGTTAGCACCCTTGTTTAGTGTGGCATACCCTTTACTTATGCTGGGAGGGGGGAAGGGAAGCGCAGCCATACACAAGCTGCTAAATGTAGTAGATGTCATCACATGGGGCCGTTACACTGTATGGAGGACTATGTAGGGCTGTTACACTGTATGGAGGACTATATGAGGCCGTTACACTGTATGGAGGACTATGTGGGGCCGTTACACTGTATGGTGGATATGTGGGGCTGTTACACTAGATGGTGGATATGTGGGGCTCTTACACTCAGGGGTGGGATTCAAATTTTTAACAACAGGTTCTGTGTTTGTGCGTCGGTAAACCACACCCATGTTAAGCACACCATTTTAAGCCACACCCATTTTTGAAGCACACACACCCCCCCGAAGCCTGCGGAATGTGATTCCCTGAAGAGGTTCTGCAGCAGCTGGGTTGTGATTCATACATATATGTTCCCTCCGCAGCTGCAGAACCTCTTTTTAAAGAAGGGGGGAGGTATAGCTAGTCAGAGGCTGAAGGATTACATCACTGCTCCCCACGTTCTGCTGGGACTTGTAGTCCTGGAGGAACTGCAGGATCCAGGTGTGATTAATTTTTTACATATAAAAGGTTTTAGGCAAAAACAGGTTCTGCAGAAGCAAGGCAGCCCCTCATAGTTTCACAAAAAACACTCCACTCTCTTCCCTTCCCTCTTTAAAATGAGGTTCTGCAGCAGCTAAGGAGCCGCAGGCAAGAAGGAAGGGCTCCTGGCACTGAATGTGCCTAATAATACAGTGCCCAAATAATACAGTCACAGAGTGCCCAAATAATACAGTGCCCAAATAATATCATCACATAGTGCTCATATAATACCTCATACAGTGCCCAAATAATACAGTGACATACTGCCCAAATAATACATACTGCCCAAATAGTCTCCAGGCCAGGCCAGCCCCAGGCAGCGCCGCAGCTCAGGCAGCTGCTCACACACACAGTACCTCAGAGACTCTGCAGCTCTGCCTCGCAGCCTCTGCTCTCTCCTCTCTCTTCAGCTCCTCCTCGTGACTGAAGATGGCCGCGGCGCGCCGCTACCCAATCGCCGCACTGCAGAGATCAGTCCGCGGGGGCTGGCGGTGTGTTGCGGCCAGAGGCGTATCTAGGCTTTCTGGCACCCGGGGCAAGAATTTGTTTCGGCGCCCCCCCCCCGCACACATGCGATTTGCACACTTAGTCATGTACCCACGAGCTGCTCTCCTAATGCTCTCAATGTTCAGTGAAAATCTGAGAGAAGCAGGAGGAGAAGCTCGATGTCACAGGACCATAAGTATGAAAATGCATGAGTGAAGTGTCCATGTGACGACTGCTGGAACCTGCAGAGCTGAATCCTGACAGTGCAGCTTCTGAATTCTCACAACGAATGCTCTGCACACTGTTAGGATTCTCCATTACCGGTGGCGAGAGTACACGGTCACGTCAGCATAAGCATGTGATTTATATACTTCTGGCCACATTCCGACTAGACGTGCCCGGCCTCGCTCCGTTCATTTTCATTGAGGCCACACATGTCTAGTCAGCACATGACCGCATGTATGTAAATCACCGGCACGAGAAATCCTAACAGCGTGCAGTGCCACTGTGAGAATTCAGAAATTGACTAATTCTCATGTTTTTATTTGTTAGGAGCATTAAAGGGGTTGTCCAGGTTTATGCGGAGTCTGCAGTCATTCTATGTGACACAGACCTGGAGAACCCTTTAATGCTCCTAACAAATAAAGACATGAGAATTAGTCAATTTCACAAATAATATTTACATCCAGGTACCTTATAGATGACGCTGTCTCTGGAGTCGTTCTCCTTTTCTTCATCTTGTCAGATCCCATGATGAGTTTTCTCATCCACAGTCGTCTCTGCAGACCTCCATCTTCTCCGCTCTTCTGCACCAACTCTCCACATGATGCCCTAAAAGACAGAAAAGTCATTATAATGCCCCTAAATAAAAATATCTGCAATATACTGTCACCTCACACTATTCCCTCCCTCCTCTCACATCCCCCCTGTTCACCATACTGTCTCCTCATATATTTACCCCCTCACTATACTGTCTGCTCACACATACCCCTGACTCCCAGACTGTGTCCACATACATTCACCCGTTCACTCCCCATACTGTCTGCAACCATCCCCATACTGTTTCCTCATACATACATACTCTTCAGTACCCTCAATTCCCCCCACACATATTAAATACCCCCATCCCCACTCCAAATCCCAGCCCCACACATAAAATAGCCCCCCATCCCCACTCCAAATCCCCCACACATAAAATAGCCCCCCATCCCCACTCCAAATCCCCCCACACATAAAATAGCCCCCCATCCCCACTCCAAATCCCCCACACATAAAATAGCCCCCCATCCCCACTCCAAATCCCCCACACATAAAATAGCCCCTCATCCCCACTCCAAATCCCCCCACACATAAAATAGTCCCCCATCCCCACTCCAAATCCCCCACACATAAAACAGCCCCCCATCCCCACTCCAAATCCCCCCACATATAAAATAGCCCCCCATCCCCACTCCAAATCCCCCCACACATAAAATAGCCCCCATCCCCACTCCAAATCCCCCACACATAAAAAGCCCCCCATCCCCACTCCAAATCCCCCCACACATAAAATAGCCCCCCATCCCACTCCAAATCCCCAGCCCCCACACATAAAACAGCCCCTCATCCCCACTCCAAATCCCCCCACACATAAAACAGCCCCCCACCAATCCCCACCCAATAATCCCCCCACACATAAAATAGTCCCCCCAATAACACCCAACTCCAAATCCCCCACACATAAAACAGCCCCTCATCCCCACTCCAAATCCACCCACACATAAAATAGTCCCCCATCCCCACTCAAATCCCCCCACACATAAAATAGTCCCCCATCCCCACTCCAAATCCCCCCACACATAAAACAGCCCCTCATCCCCACTCCAAATCCCCCCACACATAAAACAGCCCCCATCCCCACTCCAAATCCCCCACACATAAAAGCCCCCATCCCACTCCAAATCCCCCACACATAAAATAGCCCCCATCCCCATCCAAATCCCCACAATAAAATAGCCCCCATCCCACTCCAAATCCCCCCACACATAAAAAGCCCCTCATCCCCACAAATCCCCCCACCACAATAAAAAAGCCCCATCCCCACTCCAAATCCCCCCACACATAAATAGCCCCATCCCACTCCAAATCCCCCACACATAAAAAGCCCCATCCCATCCAATCCCCCACACATAAAACAGCCCCCATCCCCACTCCAAATCCCCACACATAAAACAGCCCCCATCCCCACTCCAAATCCCCCACACATAAAACAGCCCCCATCCCCACTCCAAATCCCCCACACATAAAATAGCCCCCATCCCCACTCCAAATCCCCCACACATAAAATGCCCCCATCCCACTCAATCCCCCACATAAAAGCCCCATCCCACTCAAATCCTCCCACATCCCATCCACTCCAAATCCCCCAACATAAAACAGCCCCCATCCCCACTCCAAATCCCCCACAACATAAATATGCCCCCATCCCATCCAAATCCCCCACACAATAATAGTCCCCATCCCCACTCCAAATCCCCCACACATAAAATAGCCCCATCCCCACTCCAAATCCCCCACATAAAAATAGCCCCCATCCCCACTCCAAATCCCCCCCACATAAAAAGCCCCATCCCCACTCCAAATCCACCCACACATAAAACAGCCCCATCCCCCCAATCCCCCCACATAAAAAGCCCCCACCCCATCCAAAAACCACTCCCCCCATCCCAACACCTCCAAATCCCCCACACATAAAATAGCCCCCATCCCCCTCCATCCCCCACACATAAAATCCCCATCCCCACTCAAATCCCCACATAAAACAGCCCCTCCCACTCCAACCCCACACATAAAATAGCCCCATCCCATCAAAACATAAAAAGCCCCCATCCCACTCCAACCCCACATGCCCCCACCATAAATCACCCCCAATCCCCATCCAAATCCACCCCACACATAAAATAGTCCCCATTCCCCACCTCACAATCCCCCACACATAAAATAGCCCCCATCCCCACTCCAAATCCACCCACACATAAAAAGCCCCCATCCCCACTCCAAATCCCCACCCCACATTAAAACAGCCCCATCCCCACTCCAAATCCCCCACCACCATATAAAAGCCCCCTCATCCCCACTCCAAATCCCCCACACATAAAACAGCCCCCCAATCCCCACTCCAAATCCCACCCACACATAAAATAGTCCCCCATCCCCACTCCAAATCCCCCACACATAAAATAGCCCCCATCCCCACTCCAAATCCCCCACACATAAAATAGTCCCCCATCCCCACTCCAAATCCCCCCACACATAAAACAGCCCCCATCCCCACTCCAAATCCACCCACACATAAAATAGCCCCCCATCCCCACTCCAAATCCCACCCCACACATAAAATAGTCCCCCATCCCACTCCAAATCCCACCCCACACATAAAATAGCCCCATCCCATCCCAAATCCCCCCACACATAAAATAGCCCCCCATCCCCACTCCAAATCCCCCCACACATAAAATAGCCCCATCCCCACTCCAAATCCCCCACACATAAACAGCCCCCATCCCCACTCCAAATCCCAGCCCCCACACATAAAACGCCCCCATCCCCACTCCAAATCCCCCACACATAAAATAGCCCCCCCCATCCCCATCCAAATCCCCCACTACATAACAGCCCCCATCCCACTCCAAATCCCCCCACACATAAAATCGCCCCCCATCCCCACTCCAATCCCCCACACATAAAAAGTCCCCCATCCCCACTCCAAATCCCCACCATATAAATAGCCCCCCATCCCCACTCCAAATCCACCCACACATAAAATAGCCCCCATCCCCAC
>JARQOD010011868.1:0-21827 GCA_033576555.1 Oophaga sylvatica
AATATTCGGTCTGTTAGGTATGATGAGATCCAGGATAGGGCCAAGCCTGTGATGCTAAGAGATGAGAGAATCTGTAGCAGGAGGGAATGGTCCACGGTGTCGAAGACAGGTCCAGAACGAGGACAGAGTAGTGTCGCTTGCTCTTGGCGGTTAGTAGGTTGTTAGTGACTTTAGTTAGGGCAGTTTCAGTTGAGTGATGCGGTCAGAAGCCAGATTGTAACCGCTCAAAGAGGGAGCAGGAGGAGAGGTGGGAGGACAGTTCAAGATATACATGCTGTTCCAGTAGTTTTGAGGCGTAAGGAGAAGAGATATCGGGCGATAGTTAGACACAGAGGATGGGTCAAGGGAGGGCTTTTTGAGGATGGGTGTGATTGAGGCATGTCTGAAGGATGAGGGGAAGACACCATTTGTAAGTGAAAGGTAGAAGAGGTGTGTTTAGAGTTGGGATAAAAACTGTGGCAAAGTTAGGGATGAGGTGGGACAGGAGCTGGTCAAGCGCACAAGTGGTGAGGTGTGATCTTGAAAGGAGGGTGGAGAGCTGATCTTCTGTCATGGTGGAGAAGCTGGTTTTAGAAGAACAGGGCTGAGCGGCTAAGAGGAGCATTGGGGCTGCGGGCCAAAGCTTTCTCTGATCGTATTGATCTTCTGCTTAACGAAGGAGGCAAAGTCTTTAGCAGAAATGAGAGGATAGGTAGGAGGTGCTGTGGGACGGAGTAGAGAATTGAAAGTGTTGAAGAGCTGTTTAGGGTTGTGAGACAGGGAGGATATGAGAGATGCGAAGTAAGTTTGTTTTGCGGCAGAGAGCGTGGACTTGAAGCTGGCAAAGGACTGCTTGTATGCGTTGAAGTGCTCAGTAGAATGGGCTCTCTTCCATCTCCGCTCAGCGGCCTTGGAAACCCGTCTCAGTTCTTAGGTCAGCCAGGGCTGCCTGTTGATTGTACGAGTTTTGCTCTGTGTGAGGGGGGCGGCAGAATCAAGTGTTGCTGCTATTGTGGTGCTATAAAAAGTGGCAGCAGCATCTGTGTCATGAAGGGAAGCTATGTCTGTTAGAGGGAGAAGGGACTCGGAGAGTGATTGTAAGTTGAGGTGTTTGAGATTCCTGTGAGGGTGAGTGAGTTTGTGGAGTGGGGGTTGCGCAGTAGGAGCGGAGAGGTAAGAGAATGTCAGTGTGTTGTGGTCAGAAAGGGGGAGGGGTGAGTTAATGAGGGAACAGAGACGGGTGAAGATAAGGTCCAGCTTGTGACCATCTTTGTGAGTGGCCGCAGAGGACAATTGAGCGAGGCCAAGGGAAGCCGTGAGCAATAGAAGTTTAGAGGCAGCCGGGGTGGAAGTGTCAGTGGGGATATTGAAATCGCCCATGATGGTGGTGGGGATGTCAGCAGAGAGGAAATGGAGTAGCCAGGTGGTGAAGTGGTCGAGAAAGGTGGAGATGGCTAGTTCTGGGGGGCGGTAGATGACAGCCAGTTGGAGGGGGAATAGATGCGGACGGAGTGCACCTCGAACGAGGAATAGTAGCGGAGGGTGGAAGTTGAATAGGGGTAAAGGAGCAGGTATCAGACAGGAGCAAGCCAACTCCTCCACCACGTTTGTTGCTGGGGAGAGGGGCATGAGAGAGATGGAATCTGCCATAGGAAAGTGCAGCTGGAGAGGCTGTGTCAGAGGGATTGAGCCAGGTTTCAGTGATGGCAAGGAAGGAGAGTTTGTTGGTGATAAAGAGGTCATGGATAAACGACAGCTTGTTGCAGACAGAGCGTACTTTCCATATAGCTCCAGGTAAGGGGAGTGGGGGCTGGATGAATAGGTATGAGGTTATCATGGTTGTGAAAACGTGTAGAGGATCGTGGCAGGATGTTAGAAGTGAACGTGGGGATGCGTTGAGAAGGGCCAGGATTTGGGGATACGTTGCCAGCAATGAGGAGTTCTGAGGAAGAGGTGAGATGGCTGGGGAGGATGGAGGGGGAAATGACTAGTTCCTTACTAGGTGGGGGGATTACAGGAGTTAGGGAAAAATAAAGTAGTATGGGGTGATAGTAAAAAGAAGCCGAAACATTGTAGTGGTGTTATAGTCCGTTACCTTACAGTCAAATTCCAGTCCAATTCTAGTGTATTTCAGAGTAGTATAATTAGAATTCTAGTCTAATTCAGAGTAGTATAATTAGAAATCTGTAATTTGAAAGATGGAATTTGAAATAGATGGCGCAGTCTTCATCTGGGGCAGCCCTATGGTACTGAATATATGTGCAGCTAAGGACAATCTGGTGTGAGTGAAAAGTGGGGTGTGACTGCCCAGGCCAGATGCACAGAGTTAAGCAAAGGTCATAAAAGGGGGAAGGGGTTACACAGACCACTCAGATATGTGGTAAAGATAAGAGGAATGGAGTACAATTATGGATACAAGAAAAAGGGTGAGCTAAGCAACAAAATGCAATTCACATGGGGCATTTAGGAACAAGGGAAAGCGGTGGAAATTCAGGAGTGCATACCAGAAAAGCAATGCAATTCACATGGGGCAATCAGGAACAAGGGAAAGCGGTGGAAGTTCAGGAGTGCATACCAGAAAAACAATGCAATTCACATGGGGCATTCAGGACCAAGGGAAAGCTGTGGAAATTCAGGAGTGCATACCAGAAAAACTGCAATTCACATGGGGCATTCAGGAACAAGGGAAAGCTGTGGAAATTCAGGAGTGCATACCTGTGTGAACAGAAGAACATCTTGGTCAAATGGTGATGATGACAATACTGTAGGAGTGATGAGTGGCCAAATGCATTCTAGAATTCTAGTCTAATTCAGAGTAGTATAATTAGAAATCTGTAATTTGAAAAAGATGGAATTTGACATGGATGGCGCAGACCCATGGTACTGAATATATGGAGCATGTCACTTCTTTCAGCTTTTTTCACCCATTCAATTTAAAAGAAAAAAACGCATGAAAAAAATGCAGCAAAACCTGTGCTTTTGCCACAGCTTCTTTCCTGCCAAGAACTCAGATTTTGCTGCAGAAAAAAAAACACAGCAAAAACGCCCAGTGTGAACTTAGCCATAATCCCTTCCACTTCATGGTGAAACTGTAAAGCACTGCATTTCAGCAGCAGAATTGAAGGAAAGGAGACACACTAGTAATGACTAGTGGGTAGGCGGAGCCCAGATAGGATTGACACCTCAGATTAAAAAGAGTGTTGACCGGCCCCTCCAGCTCGGGCTCCTCCTACTCCTGCTTCTTCAGTCTAAAATTTGAGGTCCAGAGGATGGTCGCTGCTGGAAGCAGCTCCTCAGAAAACTTTATTATTTTTATCGGACAAGAGACTTGGATCACCAGAAGTGGTCTAGAGGTCTCAGGGGTCTCAGCGCTGCTGGACCCCCACCTCTCCCTTGGCAGATCTGTAATACCCTGTATGGTGGTCCCTGCAGTTTCACGCCGGCCCTGGGGATGAGGATTGCTTCCCTGGCGGGGACGCAAACCGCACATCGGGGTCACTGCGTTCCCCGCCCGGGGGGGGAAGCGATGGGCATAGCGCCACAAACCCCTGGGGGTCCCTGTGGCGCTCGGCTGGTGAGTACGGCATTTTTATGTGAATGTGTGTGTGCTCTCAGCGGCTGCTGCGGCAGCCGCTGGTACTTGTATTAGATGACATGTTTGGTGACTGTATTTTATGTCCGCAGGCAGATACCTGCAGGACAGAGGAGAGCAGAGAGCGAGGAGTTCGCGCTCTTTTTTGAAGCCGGAGGGGGGCGTGGCTTCACGCTTCCCGCTCTTTTTGTGACAGGAATCGCTCTGAGGAGACTGCAGCTTCACTGTCCTTCTCTTCCGGCTCCTCTCAGCGCGGCGGCCATTACAGAGGCTCCGGGCTCCTCATGCTCCGCTCCTCCTGTTTAAGGTATACTTTCACCGAGGCCAGCTGGGTGAGTGAATATCATCACCCCACAGCGCAGAACCTATCTGTGTTCCAAGTGACAGATAGCGTTTATCTGCAGCCGCGTTCTCTTATAGAGACCTGGGACTCGCACACTCCTTTTATTTTATATAAGGAGTTGTGGGGAGTTGGCGGCATTAACCCCTATGAAGGGTTAACACTTTCAGCAATAACCGCCGCAGGTTCTACCCGGTAGGGATCAGAACGCAGGAGGTTATTTATATACTGAGAGATAGCTGGGGTAACTCTCTTCTTTAAGAGCTTTAACCCTTCAGCGTACTTGCTCAGTCTGCTTAGTAACCACACTGTTTCCAGTTACTAACAGGGTTTTGACCTGCTATTTACTGCTGACATGTCGGTTCAGGGTCCGGAAGGTGCGGAACATCTGCCAGATCCGCTACAGGATCAGTCGCAAGTATCTGATACGCAGACTTCGACGGCATCAAGCACTGCGATTTACAGCGATACCAAATTAGATGCCATCACTCAGTCAATTAATGGCTTGTGTGACCTTTTAGGTCAGTGGGTGTCAGCTAGATCCTCTCATGACAGGAAGCGGCGCAGGCCGGTGCCATCTTTTCCGCGTAGCGAATCAGAGGTATCTGATATGGAATGCGGACAGGGTTCTCCTTCAAACTCAGAAGGGGAGTTATCCGATTCGGATAAGGAGGATCGGCAGGGACATTCTTTCTCTCTTGTGAGCCGAACAGAGGCTTTAATTGAAGCTATGAGAGAGGCGTTACAGTTACCGGAGGAGGTAACTACACGGCCTGGTAAGTCGGGCCGCATGTACCAGGAGTACCATAAGTCGCGGTCAACATTACCGGCTCTGGAAGAGCTTAATACGGTAGTGGAGAAGGAACGTCTGTGTCCAGATAAACGTTTTCAAGGGACACTGTTCTTTGAAGCATTATATCCGTGTTCAACGGAATTGACGGATAATTGGATTCCTTCTCCTGAAGTGGATGTTCCTTTATCCCAGCTTAGTAAATCCTCATTGCTTCCGGTTAAAGGGAAAGTGAGTCTGCAAGAGCCGCTGGACAGAAAAACGGAGATGGCGGCGAAATCCATCTATGAAGCTGCAGGTCATGGATTCAGAGCAGTACTAGGATCCATGTGTGCTTCTAAGGCTTCCCTGTGCTGGTTGGTCCGTTTACGGAAGGCGTTGCAAAATAGATCTCCATTATCCGAGATAGATGGACTTCTCGATTTATTGGAGACTGCAGCCCGATATAGCTGTGATGCAGGTCTGGATACTGCGTCGTTATTATCCAGGACGCAATCCTCAGCGGTCACAGTCAGAAGAGCACTGTGGCTTAGACAGTGGACCGGGGACGCGGTTTCCAAGCAGGGTTTACTGTCTTTAGCCTACAAGGGTGGTCAGCTATTTGGATCTGATCTCACAGAGCTGATTGCCAAGGCAAAGGCTAAAGAAGCGGCTTTACCACAGTGAAGGGCTATGGCTTCTACGTCTGGCAGACCTAGTGCCGGTAATGGTCGGCGGTATTTTCGGTCTAGGGGACGATCCGGTCAGTCTTCTTGGGGATCGGGTCGTCCCTCTTTTTCGGGAAAGAAGTCTTCTCAGAAATCCCGCACCCCTTGGAAACAAAGTTTCCGTCAAGACAAGCGGGAAACTGACAAGAAGCCCGCCAAGGCAGACTGACGCCAGGTCCTCACTCGAGGGCTCTCGAGTGGGGGGTCGCCTGCTCCAATTCAAGGCGAATTAGATTTCCCGCGTTCCGGATTCCTGGTAACGCGAGTTGTGTCGGCAGGCTATTTCATAGAGTTTTCTTCTCGACCCCCGGACAGTTTTTGCCAGTCTCGCATTCCGTCAGAGCCCGAGCTATTTGCCGCTCTGCTGCGAGAGGTGGAATTCCTTCTGCATAAGGGTGTAGTAATACCAGTTCCGACAGAGGACCGGGGAAAAGGTTTTTATTCAAATCTCTTTGTGGTCCCCAAAAAAGAGGACAAATTTCGTCCTATTCTGGATCTCAAAAGATTGAATCAGCATGTCCACACCCAAAAATTCCGCATGGAGTCACTTCGCTCCGTTGTGGCAACCCTGTCGCAGAACGACTTTCTGGTGTCAATCAACATTCGCGACGCTTATTTGCATGTTCCCGTCGGAAGGGCTCACCAGCGCTTCCTTCGTTTTGCCATAGGTCAGGACCATTACCAATTTGTGGCCCTGCCATTCGGCTTGGCTTCAGCGCCCAGAGTTTTTACAAAAATTCTAGCGCCTCTCATGGCAATCCTTCGAAGACAGGGAATCACGATTATTCCCTATCTGGACGACCTTTTGATTGTGGCGTCCTCAAAGGAGGAGGCGGTGACGGCTCGCAATCTATCCCTTCAGCTCCTGGAGGACTTCGGGTGGCTGGTCAATTGGGAGAAGTCGTCTCTGGAACCGTCGCAGTCAATCCTGTTTTTGGGGATGCATTTCGACACGGTACGGGCAGTGGTGTCCCTACCTCCAGACAAGCGGGCATGTCTCCTTCGACATGTACAGACTATGAAGTCTTCGACAGCAATGTCCCTTCGGAAGTGTATGCGCCTTTTAGGTCTGATGGTGGCTTCCATGGAAGCGCTTCCGTTTGCCCAGTTTCATTCCAGAGCCCTCCAAAGGCTCATTCTGAGTCATTGGGATCGATCGCAGATTGCACTGGATCGCAGTATCCTCATCTCTCGCAGGGTGCGAGAGTCCCTAAGTTGGTGGTCACGTCCAGGAACGTTATCACTGGGGAAGTCTTTCCTTCCTCCAAGGTAGTCGGTCATAACCACCGATGCCAGCCTGACGGGCTGGGGGGGGTGTCTGGAACGATCTCTGGGTTCAGGGAGTATGGTCATCGGAAGAGTCTGTTCTACCGATCAACATCTTGGAATTGAGGGCAATTTTCCTTTGCCTCCAACACTGGACGGTCCCTTTGAGCGGTCTACCAGTCCGAGTGCAGACAGACAACGCAACGGCGGTCGCGTATATCAACCACCAAGGCGGGACGAGGAGTTCCAGGCTCATGGTGGAAGTGTCTCAGATCCTGAATTGGGCCGAGGACAGAGTACCAGCCATCTCTGCGATTCACATTCCAGGAGTTCAGAATACCACGGCGGACTTCCTCAGTCGAGAGAAGATGGATCCCGGAGAATGGAGTCTTCATCCGGAGATCTTTGCACTGCTGTGCTCCCTTTGGGGAGTTCCCCAAGTGGATTTGATGGCATCCAGGTCCAATGCCAAGTTGCCGACCTTCATGTCCAGGTACAAGGACCCGAAGGCTGTGGCGGTGGATGCTCTGGTGGCCCCGTGGACCGATTCGAGCTAATCTATGTGTTTCCGCCGATATCCTTACTTCCTCTGGTGCTGCGTCGGATCAGACTGGAGAGAATCCCGGCTATGTTGATAGCCCCAGATTGGCCAAGGAGGACGTGGTTCTCGACACTGGTGTCGCTTTTGGCAGCACCGCCATTTCCACTTCCTCTTCGCCCGGACCTGTTAACCCAGGGTCCTGTCCGTCATCCGGACTTGAAGTCTCTGCGTTTGACGGCGTGGCTCTTGAGACCGAAATACTGACCCGTAGAGGTTTTTCAGCCGAAGTCATTGCCACTCTGCGAGCTGCCAGAGGTCCGGCTACTACTAGAATTTACCACAAGACCTGGGAAGCCTTCTTCTCGTGGTGTTTGGGTTCTTCAAGGAACCCGAGAATTTTTTCCATTCCCAATCTGAGGGCTTTTCTACAGTACGGGCTGGACAAGGGTTTGGCAGTTAGCACCCTGAGGGGTCAGGTTTCTGCCCTGTCTCTGTTGTTCCGGAAAGTTATCGCCTCGCGTAGGGACGTGCGCTCCTTTTTTCGCGGGGTAACCCGTCAGTTTCCGCCGCGGAAGGCACCTGTGTCTCCTTGGCGGCTCAACCTTGTCCTGGAGGCTCTTCAGCATGGGCCTTTTGAGCCAATGGATTCTGCTAACCTTTCTTTGCTTTCTTGGAAGGTTGCCTTCCTAGTCGCAGTCACTTCTTTGAGAAAGGTTTCTGAGTTGGCGGCTCTTTCTTGCTCGCCTCCTTTCCTGGAATTTTACCGGGATCGAGTAGTGCTTCGCACACGGGGCGACTTTCTACCTAAGGTAGTGTCGCAATTCCATGTTAACCAGGATATTGTTTTGCCTTCACTTTGCCCGTGCCCGAGGAATGAAAAGGAACGGGTTTTGCACACATTGGATTTAGTGCGGGCCTTGAAGTTCTATTTGTCTGTTACACAAGGTTTTAGGAAGTCAGACTCCCTGTTTGTGATTCCAGCAGGTCGTCGACGTGGTCAACGAGCTTCCAAGGACTCTATAGCTCGTTGGATTCGGTCAGCCATTTTGGAGGCTTACCGACTTAAAGGCGAACCTTGCCCGATTAAGATTCGTGCTCATTCCACGAGGGCTGTGGCCTCATCGTGGGCCTTTCATCAAGGGGCTTCGGCAGCTCAGCTCTGCCGAGCGGCGACTTGGCGCTCCGTCCACACGTTTACAAAGTTTTATAAGGTGGACGTCAGTGCTTCCGCTGATGCGGCCTTAGGACGCAGGGTCCTACAGGCGGCTGTAGTGTAAAGTTCTAGTTAACTTGTATTTGGCGCCTGTTGCGCATTTACCAAGGTTTTTGGGATTCTGCCTGTTTTTTCTTGGTTATATTCCCACCCTTAATTTTTGGACTGCTTTGGGACGTCCCACTAGTCATTACTAGTGTGTCTCCTTTCCTTCCATTCTGCTGCTGAAAGACGGATTTTGGTAAGAACTTACCTGTAAAATCCTTTTCAGCGAAGGAAGGAAAGGAGACACAGCACCCGCCCATGGCAGAAGTGTGTTGATGTGTTTTCAGATGCGGCGTGACCCTCTTCTGATAGCGATTATCTGGACTGAGGTTGACGCGCTTCGGCTCCTTTCCAGCATTGCCAGCTCATCGCGGTGGTCAGGTCCAGTGAGTAGTACCTGGAACTGTGTGTTTTTTTTGCCTACATGCATGCATAACCTGTATTCTTGCTTTTTCTCTGAAGTCCTTCAGAAGGGGTTATGTTGCTCCGCTGGTGATATTTGCTCTTCCCTAAGCTTTTGTACGACTGAAGAAGCAGGAGTAGGAGGAGCCCGAGCTGGAGGGGCCGGTCAACACTCTTTTTAATCTGAGGTGTCAATCCTATCTGGGCTCCGCCTACCCACTAGTCATTACTAGTGTGTCTCCTTTCCTTCCTTCGCTGAAAAGGATTTTACAGGTAAGTTCTTACCAAAATCCGTCTTTTTGACATAGTGAAAATACACAGCGTCAAAAACTCATTGAGGGCACATGGTCTTATGGTAATTTTGCCTCCCCCCAAAAACTGAAGGAAAAAGATCAGAAAATCATATGAACCCCAAAATGGTGGTGATGAAACTACAGCTTATACCACGAAAAAAAAAAAAACCTCTCGCGCAACTGTATCCACCGAAGGCAAAAAAAGATTAAAAGCAAAGAAGGGCTCACTGGGACCCTGTCGCCCAAGGGCCTGCATAAACCTCTAGTCGGTCTTGGCGACTAATATTTAGCACATATGTTCCAATGGCATACTTGTGGTCACTGTAGACTTAAGCCCCAAGCTTGAAAAACTCAAGGAAGTCCTGATGATAGAAAAACCTATAGTCTCTGTTTTTTGGGGGGAAATTCATTTTCTTTTAGATTCATTGCCAAAACATTGACAAATCAATATATATATATAAGCAATAATGATGCAATCATTTCCAGTTTTACTGCATGAAACCTTTAGCACAAAGCACAACAGCAGTAGCCTCTTGCCTTCCTCGATAATTTGTAGACTGTTAAATACAATTCCTGGACAGAATGGTCTTTGATGCAAATTGGTAGAGACAGTACATAATAACACGGTTTGTGTTTTCCAGGCATAATAGTGAAGGCACCAACAATACAAACCAGAACAAGACCCGGGGGCTTCAGTGTTCAGGTCTCTGTAAATCACAAAATCAAGTTGAATGACCCTCAAGGCGCTTCTTCCAGGTAAAAAAAAAAAAAAAGTTTTGCTTTAAACAAGAATACACCAGAGGGCAGTGTTTTACAAAAATTGACATGCTTAGGGTACCTTTAGAATCTGGAAGTGATTGTTACGTAAGGTTTGCACAGCCACATTGTATTATCATTTATGTTTCTGTATAGAAAATTACATTAATGTGCATGTGAGTTAATATTCTGTAACATGATTCCACACACAATTATACTAGGCCCAAACCCTACACGTCTGTGTGAAAACCCCACATATATTCCTTCTTTTCTTTGATGGGTCCAGACTCTCTATTTGGAAGGCAATGCATGGGCAAACATGCCTTGCAACATTTCAATATTGCAAATAAAATGCAAAACAACTTCCCACAACCGCATACAAGACTTCTTCTGTGCCTCCCCCATACTCTGGAACTCTCTACCCCAACACATCAGACTCGAGCCTACCATGGAAATCTTCAAAAAGAACTTGGAGACCTACCTCTTCCGACAAGCCTACAACCTGCAGAAATCCTCAGTCTACTGAACCACCGCATGACCAGCTCTACCCTCTCCTAGTGTATCCTCACTCATCCCTGTAGACTGAGCCCTTGTGGGCAGGGTCCTCTCTCCTTCTGTACTTGTGTGTGCCTTGTATTGCTCACGTTTATTGTACTTGTCTATATTTGCCCCTTTTCACATGTAAAGCGCCATGGAATAAATGGCGCTATAAACATGTAGAATAATAATAAAAAACAACAAAACCCAATGTGAAGTCACATTTTAGAAAATCAATATTTAATTCAAAGTTCCTAAAAGTTATCTATGATGGAATGCTCTGAAAGCTGTATACCTGCTACTAATGCTCACTCAACTATGTGCCTGCCATAAAATGACTGTGCTAGCCACAGATGCCTCCTTAAGTGTTATTCGGCCACTGTGGCTGCCAGAGTAAAAGTTATAGGAAAGATGTGTATCTTCGTACCGTGTTAGCCAGTAGATAGAAAAATATTTAGACTTGAGAGTCCTCAGTGGTTGATACCTTTTAATGGCTAACTGAAAAGATGGTAACAAATTGCAAGCTTTCGAGACTACTCAGGTCTCTTCATCAGGCAAAGACTAAAACAAAAACTGAAGAATCACATATTAATATACACAGCAGGACACAGGAATAGTGCAATAGGTAACACAAGTGACGTGAAGCAGAACTGTCATTATGGCAGAGGGATGAACATAAATATTGGAACAGTTCATAGATAAGGAGAGAAAGTTTTATTGCCTCTGATTGGGGTCTGGTGTTGTCTTTTGATGCCCCTAGAAGGTCAGAGACGCAGATTCCTTAATTGATATAGAATGACATGAATCCGTGTGATATATTCATTCCAGCACTAAGAGTGTCAAAGGTCATCATGAGCTTATATTCCCAAACCTTTCTATCTTTCTCAGATTTGAAGTTAGATTTTAATACCAGTAATTCCATATCCATCATGCTGTGACCGGGCATACAAAAGTGTTTTGCCACAGGTAAATCCATTCTTTTTTTCTCTTATTGTGTGGCGATGAGAATTCATCCTTGTTCTCAGTTTTTGCCCGGTCTCCCCCACATACAGACCCCCAGTTGGACATTTAGTACATATAATTAGGTACACCACATTAGATGTGATGCAGCTGAAAGTACCTGGGATCTTGTAGTCCTGATGGGAGTTGGGGATCTTTATCTTATCCGTGGTCATTATAGATGCACAGGTGTAAGGTTCTTTGTCTCTGTTGACATGTTCCTTGAAACTCAGTTTTCCGTCGGCCATTTTGCTTTCTGTCTTTCTGCAGCTCTTGCCCTCAGTTAATATGGAGTTTCCAGTTTTCATGTTCCCGCCCTGATTCTTCCCTCTTGCTTCTTAAGCAGCCTCAGCTGAACAATCAGTGCTCCTGAATCAAGCCTCAGTCAGTCTGTGACCTGACTCCTGGAAGCCTTGGACTTGTACTCCAGCTATTCCCTACTGAGGAACCTTGGAACACTTTTGGACTCTGGAAACCTGCTGTTTGGTGAATCCATGTTTGCAGAGGAATTACGGTACAGAGAAGAGATCCTGAACCTGCTTTGGAGATTTATTGTAGTGCTTGAAGTTACTCTGGCCTGCTGTGTCTCCTGTCGCTGTTCCTGCAAACTGTGTGAACTTTTCAGCATGCTTGTATGAAGTAATACAAGTCATTTCATTTCAACCTATGTCTCCTGTGTTTTCCTCGCACCCAAGCACAAGACGCTATAGGAACTATACACTATACATGACAAGATTCAGGAGCCAATGTTTAGTGTCTGCTGGGTCTGGGAAAGCCGTGTCTGCTGTGACTGTGGATGTCCGTTTAATACCTTATGTGATGACAGTGGTTGTGACTTCTCACAACCATTCCAGGTGAGCGCATTCCCTTAAAATTTTACTCTGGAGTGTTACCACAGGTAAACACTATTGTTTTTGTTTTTTTTCCTTTCCTCTTCTCCTTCCAGCACTTCTGCCTTAAAAGATCTGGAAGATGGAGGCCCGCATAAAGGAACTTTGCGGAGTGACTGATACAATCCTTTCAGATGTACAGACTTTAAAAACCCGTTTTGCAAGCCTACAGGACCTCACTAATCATAATTTGCAAGTGTTTGGACAGACTACCCAGGAATTGCGAGCCAGGATTGAGGCTCTAGAGGAACGAGCCCAGGCTCCTGCCATAACCCCAAGTTCTGTGTCATGTGTGCATTGCCACGAAGATCGTCGCGGTTGCACATTTTGACTTCTCACAGCTGATCTGCTGTTTCTTTGTGTTTGGCAGCTAGGGAGTTAATTCTGTCTGTGCTCGGTGCTGGGACTGGGTGCAGTTTCTCCCGGCTGCAATTGATTATTTGTTGATTGGTTTCCTTTAAATTCCTGGTTGTCTGTTTGGGGAGTTGCCAGTGAAACCTTCATGCAGACCACAGATAGGAATGAATCTGTATAGACTTTAGTTGTGAGCTCCTTAGTTGTTCTAAGCTCAACTTGGTTAGAGTTTATTTCCCAGACCATTTATGTTCCTTTGGTGTTTGAGTGTGTATGCAAGCGAGTGTTATCCTGTCTGTCTTATATGTCTAATCTGTGTATTTAGTTGAGATCAGCCCATATCCCTTTGGTGGTAGTCAGGATCCTTCTTAGGACTGATTACAGGGTTCAGGGTCTGATAGGAGACAGGGTTAGGTTGGAGACTTGGACCTCTGAACCATTATCAGTACCTCCAAGGTGAGGGATTAGTTAGGACCCCAGTTTAGGGTCAGGTTAGATCCCGGTCCACCTCTTTCCTGTTTCAGCTCATCAAGTCCTCAAGATTAACCCTGAGTTCAGCAGATATCGTGTCAGGTAAATCTATTCTATACTTACATGCTGATGTTGCTATACTAGTTGTTGTATAGAGTGTTGTTCCTGTATTAATAGTTTACTGACATTGTATACATATCATTAGACAGCGTGACATTTTCACTGGCCATAAAAATTATCTCCAGTTACCATGGATCCAGTAGCCCAGCTGGCTCTGCAGTTGCAGGGATTATCCATGGAGCTGACGGACATTAAGTCCAAAGTTTTGTCTCCCCTGGAGCAAACCAGAGTTGAACCTAAAGTAGCTCTCCCGGACAGGTTCACTGGTGGGCGAGACAAATTTTTCACCTTCCGGGAGGCATGTAAATTGTATTTTCGGCTTCGGCCTCGATCATCAGGGAGTGAGGAGCAGAGAGTGGGAATTGTTATCTCACTTCTGCAAGGGGACCCTCAATCCTGGGCATTTTCCCTTCCTCCGGGATCCCTGGCTCTACTGTCTGTAGATCAATTTTTTACTGCCCTGGGATTGGTATATGATGACCCAGATCGGGTCTCTCTTGCTGAGACAAAATTACGTAAGATACAGCAGGGAGATCGTCCTGCAGAG
Organism: Oophaga sylvatica; assembly: GCA_033576555.1. NCBI lineage: Eukaryota > Metazoa > Chordata > Amphibia > Anura > Dendrobatidae > Oophaga > Oophaga sylvatica. The sequence goes on from JARQOD010011868.1 coordinate 13,843, forward strand.
GAATTTGCTTCTGAGTTTCGTAGATGGGCCACAGATACTCAATGGAATGACCCAGCTCTTAGGAGCCAGTTTTGTCATGGGCTTTCTGATAAATTAAAAGACGTTTTGGCTCAGTATGAGTCTCCTCATTCACTGGAGGCTGCTATGGCCTTAGCTATCCGTACTGATAGACGGCTTCGGGAGAGGGGTGAGGTAACCCCACTCCCTGTTGTTTCTCCACCTACCACTAAAGTCCCTTATGTTGAGGTTCCCCTTGTCTGTTCGGATGAGCCTATGCAGTTGGGAGGGACATCATTTCGTAGGAGGGGATTGGCGGTACGCCGCAGGACTAGAAGATGTTTTTTCTGCGGGAAAGAGGGACATTTTGTTGGAGAATGTCCATCCCGTGCCTTGTTGAGCCAAAAGTCGCCGGAAAACTGTTAATCCCAGGTTGTGTGGTGGACGACAACCTGGGAGTATGTATTTCATCCGCCAGTTCTTCTCAGTTCCTTGTACCAGTGGAGGTGGTAGTTGGTACGAGAGTGGAGAGATTGTCTGTTCTTCTTGATAGTGGTTCCGGGGCTAATCTGGTTGACGCTCAGTTTGCTCAGGCTCAAGGTATGCATCTGAGTGTATTGGTCAAACCGATCCCTATATTCTCCATTGACGCCAGGCCTCTCGGCCAAGGTAGCTTTGTTCATGAGGTTCATAACATTGACCTTCGGGTAGGGGCAATACATAGGGAACAATTATCTTGTTATGTGTTGGAGGGTCTACCTACTCCCATTGTGTTGGGACTTCCTTGGTTGGTTAAACATAACCCTGTGATTAATTGGCAGTCCAGAGAAATAAGCCAATGGGGTGAGTTTTGCAAAAGCAACTGCATGAACACAGTCATCAGTGCGGTCGTGCCTAGTACATTGCCTCCTTTTTTGGAGGATTTTGGGGATGTTTTCTCTGAGGAGGGGTGTCAGGAGTTGCCTCCTCATCGCGTGTATGACTGCTCTATTAATCTCCTTCCTGATGCTAAGTTGCCTAAAGCTAGGTTGTATAATCTTTCTGGTCCTGAGAGGCAGGCTATGAAAGATTATATTTCTGAAAGTCTGGCCAAAGGGCATATTAGACCTTCATCTTCCCCAGTAGCCGCGGGGTTCTTCTTTGTGAAGAAGAAAGATGGAGGCCTACGCCCTTGCTTGGATTTCCGCGAACTTAATCGGATTACTGTTCGAGATCCGTATCCACTCCCTCTTATTCCTGATCTCTTCAATCAAATTGTTGGCGCCAAATGGTTCTCTAAATTGGATCTCAGGGGGGCGTATAATCTGATTAGGATAAAAGAGGGGGATGAGTGGAAAACGGCGTTTAACACGCCGGAGGGACATTATGAGAACCTAGTCATGCCTTTTGGTCTGACTACTGCACCAGCAGTATTCCAACATTTTGTTAATGACATTTTTCGTCACCTTGTGGGGCTGTTTGTGGTTGTATATTTGGACGACATTTTAATTTACTCGCCAGATCTTGTGTCTCATCAGGAGCATGTGAGACAGGTGTTGCAGATCTTGCGAGACAATAAACTATACGCCAAACTGGAGAAGTGTGTATTTGCCGTACAGGAACTTCAGTTTTTGTTTTTTTTGGTGTCAGCCTCCGGTTTCCGTATGGACCCTGAAAAGGTGAGAGCAGTGCTTGAATGGGATCAGCCAGGGGATCTTAAGGCTCTGCAGCGTTTTTTGGGGTTTGCTAACTACTACCGGAAATTTATTTGTAATTTCTCATCTGTCGTCAAACCTCTCACTGACATGACAAGAAAAGGGACGGATTTTTCTAAATGGTCGGACAAAGCTTGCCAAGCCTTTTCCTCTTTGAAGAAATGTTTTGCTTCGGCACCCGTTCTCACCCAACCAGATGCATCTCAGCCGTTCATTGTGGAGGTGGATGCGTCTGACGTAGGGGTGGGTGCTATATTGTCCCAGGGTCCGTCCCCTGGTAAATGGCATCCGTGCGCTTTCTTTTCTAAGAAATTGTCGTCCGCCGAAAGGAATTATGATATCGGCAATAGGGAACTTTTGGCCATTAAGTTAGCTTTTGAAGAATGGCGTCACTTTTTGGAGGGGGCAGTCCACCCGGTTACTGTTATTACTGATCACAAAAACCTGTTGTATTTGGAATCCGCTAAGCGTCTGAATTCCAGACAAGCTCGATGGTCGTTGTTTTTTACCAGGTTTAATTTTGTCGTCACTTATCGCCCGGGGTCTAAGAATGTAAAGGCTGATGCCTTGTCTCGCAGTTTCCCAGGGGCCGGGAAAACGGATGACCCGAGTCCTATCCTTCAGGAGGGGGTGGTAGTGTCGGCTGTATTTTCTGAGCTTGAGGAGGAGGTGTTAGAGGCTCAGGGGGACGCCCCTGCAGGACCTCCAGGGAGACTGTTTGTCCCAAATCTGTTGAGACAAAAGGTTATTGAGGCACATCATAATTCTGCTCTAGCAGGACATCCAGGGAGTAAGGCTACTTTAGATCTCCTTTCTCGCCGGTTTTGGTGGCCTAATGCTAATAAAGATGTTATAACTTTTGTCGCGTCATGTGGGGTGTGTGCTCGCTCTAAAACCCCTCATACCCGTCCGTCTGGGACCCTTTTACCCTTGAAACTTCTGGAGCGTCCATGGACTCATTTATCTATGGACTTCATTACGGACCTTCCTCCGTCGTCAGGGAATACTGTCATACTGGTGGTTGTTGACAGGTTCAGTAAGATGGCACATTTCGTTGCTCTTCCTGCACTCCCTAATGCTAAAACTCTGGCGCAGGTGTTCATTAGGGAGATCGTTAGACTTCATGGGTTGCCTTCTGATGTGGTGTCAGATAGGGGGTCTCAGTTTGTGTCCAAATTTTGGAGGGCATTTTGTTTACGTCGGGGGATGCAATTGTCATTTTCCTCGGCTTTTCATCCGCAGACCAATGGTCAGACAGAGCGTCTGAATCAGAGTTTAGAGACATATCTCCGGTGTTTTGTTTCAGAGAACCAAGAGGACTGGTCTTCTTTCTTGCCTCTGGCAGAGTTCGCTCTTAACAACAGGCGGAGCGAGTCCACTGGTAAGTCCTCGTTTTTTGGGGCATATGGTTTCCATCCCCAGTTTTGTACTTTCAATGGGGGGGGCCCTTCTGGGGTTCCTGAGGAGGAGCGTTTCTCGTCGTCACTTGCTTCTGTGTGGAGAGGTGTATTGAATAATCTGAGTGCGATGGGGAACCGTTACAAACGTATGGCTGATAGGAGGAGAGTTTCTGGTCCAGATCTGAATGTGAACAATCTGGTATGGTTGTCTACCAGGAATATAAAACTTAAGGTGCCCTCCTGGAAACTGTGTCCCAGATTCATCGGGCCGTACAGGATCAGTTCCATAATTAATCCTGTGGCATTTCGTCTGGACCTCCCTCCTACGTTTAAAATTCATTATGTGTTCCACAAGTCATTACTTAAAAGGTATGTGGCACCAGTCATACCGTCACCTCTACCTCCTCCTCCTGTGTTGGTCAATGGTAACTTGGAATTTCAAGTATCAAAGATCATTGACTCACGTCTGAATCGCCGGTCCCTTCAGTACTTGGTGCATTGGAAGGGTATGGTCCAGAGGAGAGGACGTGGGTCCCTGCGTCTGATGTTAACGCAGATCGTTTGGTTCGGACCTTCCACAGAACTCACCCGGGCAGGCCTGGCCCTGAGGGTCCGGAGGCCCCTCGTAGAAGGGGGGGTACTGTCATGTGTGCATTGCCACGAAGATCGTCGCGGTTGCACATTTTGACTTCTCACAGCTGATCTGCTGTTTCTTTGTGTTTGGCAGCTAGGGAGTTAATTCTGTCTGTGCTCGGTGCTGGGACTGGGTGCAGTTTCTCCCGGCTGCAATTGATTATTTGTTGATTGGTTTCCTTTAAATTCCTGGTTGTCTGTTTGGGGAGTTGCCAGTGAAACCTTCATGCAGACCACAGATAGGAATGAATCTGTATAGACTTTAGTTGTGAGCTCCTTAGTTGTTCTAAGCTCAACTTGGTTAGAGTTTATTTCCCAGACCATTTATGTTCCTTTGGTGTTTGAGTGTGTATGCAAGCGAGTGTTATCCTGTCTGTCTTATATGTCTAATCTGTGTATTTAGTTGAGATCAGCCCATATCCCTTTGGTGGTAGTCAGGATCCTTCTTAGGACTGATTACAGGGTTCAGGGTCTGATAGGAGACAGGGTTAGGTTGGAGACTTGGACCTCTGAACCATTATCAGTACCTCCAAGGTGAGGGATTAGTTAGGACCCCAGTTTAGGGTCAGGTTAGATCCCGGTCCACCTCTTTCCTGTTTCAGCTCATCAAGTCCTCAAGATTAACCCTGAGTTCAGCAGATATCGTGTCAGGTAAATCTATTCTATACTTACATGCTGATGTTGCTATACTAGTTGTTGTATAGAGTGTTGTTCCTGTATTAATAGTTTACTGACATTGTATACTATCATTAGACAGCGTGACATTCTGGGATCCCCAAATTACCTCCTTTTCGTTTTGGCGGTGAACGTGAGAAATTCAGGGGATTTATTAATCAATGCAATTTATTTTTCTCTGCACATGCTTCACAATTTCCCACTGAACGATCCAAAGTGCTTACTATAATCATGTTGCTTACCAATAAGGCTTTGATGTGGGCAAACCCTCTGATTGAGACTGAGGATGATTGTTTGAATCACCTTGATGCTTTTATTTCAGCCATGGGGCAGGTGTTTGATGACCCCAATCGAGGTGCAACAGCTGAAGCAGCCATGTTAACTTTGCGCCAAGATAAGCGTTCAGTAGCCGAATATGCCCTGGATTTCAGGAGATGGGCTCTTGATACCACTTGGGACACTTCCGCTAAATAATCTATTTTTCGGAAAGGGTTGTCTCCACTGATTAAGGATGAACTTGCTCGTGCCGACCCTCCCACTGCGTTAGGTGACTTTATTAACTATTGTATCCGTATTGATGCTCGTCTGACTGAACGCAGACAAGAGAGATGGTTCGAAAATAATCGCACTAACCTTTTACTACCTCCCTCCTCAGCTAAGGAACCTTTGAGTAGGATCACAAGGGAACCAGAACCTGAACCCATGCAGGTGGACTCTTTACAAAGACTGGTTAGTGATGCACGCAAAGAACATCGTATAAAGGAAAATCTATGTTTTTACTGTGGTAAGTCAGGGCACTTCATTATAAACTGCCCCAGCCGTTCTCGTAAGACTACTGCAGCAGTCATTCACTGTGAGTGTTGCGAGAGGAGCTCTGTCATGTCCGAGCCTCAGGCTCCAGAGAGATCTGCTGCAAGAGATCTTGATTTCTCGGACTTAAACTCTGTTAGTTCTGGGGACGATGACGGTATAAACGCTGCAATTTTTCAAGTTTCCTCAGCGGTGTCCCAGCTGAGTTGTAAAAGAAACAATTCTCATTGCTTCCTTTCCATCAAACTCTGGGTTGACTCAGTCTGGGTGTCTAGCTCTGCTATGATCGACTCAGGAGCAAGTGGAAATTTTATGGATATCTCCTTTGCTCTGAAACAGGGGATACGTTCAGTGAAGAAGGCTACTCCAGTACAGATGGAGACTGTGGATGGCTCTCTACTGACTTCTGGACCAGTGGATCAAGAAACAGAGCCTTTGAGGGTCCTTATGGGTAAAGATCATCAGGAGAAAATGTCTTTTATGCTTATCTCTTCTCCCCACTTTCCCATTATTCTAGGGCTACCATGGCTGCAGGCGCAGAATCCTACGATTAACTGGGAGACCAAGGAATTACACTTTCCGGAGAAACAGATGAGTCAAGGAGTTTCAGCTTGCTCTGTTCCTAAAGGAACCATGTCAGTCCCTGAACTACCAGCTGTATACCAGGACTATGTGGATTTATGTGACAAGAAGAACGCTGATCAGCTTCCTCCTCACCGTCCATATGATTGTCCAATTGAATTATTGCCTGGAGCCGAGATACCTTTTGGTAAGATCTACCCCCTAGCGGGGCCCGAGCTAAAAGCTTTGAAGGATTATATAGACGAAAATTTAGCCAAGGGCTTCATACGCCCCTCTTCATCTCCCGCAGGTGCACCCATCTTCTTTGTGAAGAAGAAAGATGGATCTCTGAGACCCTGCATAGACTATAGGGAACTCAATAAGGTTACTATTAGAAACCGTTATCCATTGCCTTTAATCCCTGAATTGTTGGAGAGAGTGCGGCATGCCAAAATTTTCTCTAAACTGGATCTCCGTGGGCCCTATAACTTGGTCCGTATTAGACCTGGGGATGAATGGAAGACTGCTTTCAGGTCACGCTATGGACACTTTGAATATCTAGTTATGCCTTTTGGTCTGAGTACCGCCCCAGCCACTTTCCAACACTTCGTGAATGATATCTTCAGGGATCTCCTAGATACATTTGTGGTGATTTATCTGGATGATATTCTAATTTTTTCTAACTCCACAGAGGAACATCATGGACATGTGAGAATGGTCTTAGAACGCCTAAGACAAAACCATCTCTACATCAAACTTGAAAAATGTGAATTCCATAGGACCGAAATTCAATTTCTGGGGTATGTACTATCTACGCAAGGGATTAGTATGGATGGAAGCAAGACCCAAGCCATCAAGGATTGGCCAATTCCTAGAAATGTGAAGGAGGTGCAGCGTTTCATCGGGTTTGCCAACTTCTATAGACGTTTCATTAAGAATTTTTCTGAGGTAGTGTCACCTATCACCCAACTTAACCTGAAACAGTCTAGGTTCTCCTGGACCCCGCAAGCTCAGGAAGCATTTTCCTGTTTAACCCCTTCACCCCCAAGGGTGGTTTGCACGTTAATGACCGGGCCAATTTTTACAATTCTGACCACTGTCTCTTTATGAGGTTATAACTCTGGAACGCTTCAACGGATCTTCGCGATTCTGAGATTGTTTTCTCGTGACATATTGTACTTCATGTTAGTGGTAAAATTTCTTCGATATAACTTGCGTTTATTTTTGAAAAAAACGCAAATATGGCGAAAATTTTTAAAATTTTGCAATTTTCAAACTTTGAATTTTTATTCCCTTAAAACAGAGAAATATATCACACAAAATAGTTAAGAAATAACATTTCCCACATGTCTACTTTACATCAGCACAATTTTGGAACCAAAATTTTTTTTGTTAGGAAGTTATAAGGGTTAAAAGTTGACCAGCGATTTCTCATTTTTACAACAAAATTTACAAAGCCATTTTTTTTAGGGACCACCTCACATTTGAAGTCACTTTGAGGGGTCTATATGGCAGAAAATACCCAAAAGTGACACCATTCTAAAAACTGCACCCCTCAAGGTACTCAAAACCACATTCAAGAAGTTTATTAACCCTTCAGGTGCTTCACAGTAACTAAAGCAACGTGGAAGGAAAAAATGAATATTTTACTTTTTAGCCACAAAAATGATCTTTTACAAACTTTTTTTATTTTCACAAGGGTAAAAGGAGAAAATGGACAGATAAGGTTGTTATGCAATTTCTCCTGAGTACGCCAATACCCCATATGTGGGGGAAAACCACTGTTTGGGCACACGGCAGAGCTCGTAAGGGAAGGAGCGACGTTTGACTTTTTCAAACTAAAATTGGCTGGAATTTAGATTGGATGCCATGTCGCGTTTGGAGAGCCCCTGATGCGCCTAAACAGTGGAAACCCCCCACAAGTGACACCATTTTGGAAACTAGACCCCCTAAGGTACTTATCTAGATCTGTTGTGAGCACTTTGAACCCTCAAGTGTTTCACAAAAGTTTATAAAGCCTGGGTGTGAAAAAAAAAAAAAATCAATTTTCCACAAAAAATGATTTTTTAGTCCCAAATTTTTGAATTTTCCCAAGGAAATTGGACCCCAAAAGTTGTTGTCCAATTTGTCCTGAGTACGCTGATACCCTATATGTGGGGGGGGGGAACTGTTTGGGCGCACGGCAGGGCTTGGAAAGGAAGTAGTAACGTTTTGG
>JARQOD010011869.1:0-21819 GCA_033576555.1 Oophaga sylvatica
CCTGTACCAGCCTCCATTTTGTCAGTTCACACAGCCACAGACTTTTAGCTACACAGGGCCTATTAGCATATTCAGTACGGCCAGCTTTGATGTCCCCTATGAATCAATAGGCCTTTACATGCTAATTGGTTTAGGCCAGGGTCTGAATAAGATGGTCAGTCGTATGGTAATTAGCTCAAGCTCAAGGCATTGTTTCCTGCTCCATATGAATTGCAGGCCAGTTAATATGCGGGCTTCAAAGCAAATGGGGAAGGGCCTAGCAGGTTTGGAAGCTGTAGCCAAGAAGAGACTGGTCTCTCATTCCATTTTCACACACAGAAGCATCAGGGACAGACTTGCCAAATGGAGCTGCAGCACATGCATTGGGGGCTGTCCAGCAACTGAAGACTCACCTGGGGAACGCAGAGCTCCATGCCTCCTCATGACCATATAACCTGGTAATATTGATCTATAGCTAATACCTTTAAGCCTTGTACATGATTGTTGTATTTTTACTCTGACTGCCATTCCATTGTAATTACGTTGTATAGCTTTACTGTATATTTCTGTAATTATCTAGTGCGCCCTTAAGGCAAATTAAACCATAAAATTAATCTTGGGCTGATGCTTTTACTCTGATCACGAATCTTAGAATACCCAGTGGGTAGCAGGACACCTTCCCCGGCGGCCATTTGCTCTAGGTGCAGTTCTCTTACTGACCTGAGAGACAAAGGGGGGCGCCGGAGAGCTGTATCTGTGGAGTTACGTCCCATTGGTGACGTGGGAGGAAAGGGATCGTCCGTCACATTTGGTAGCGGCGGTGGTATCAGAAGCTGTGATACCCGGGCTACCGTGTGGCGGCCGGCTGAGTTCCTCACAAATTGGTGGCAGCAGTGGGATCAGAGTAATAGTGTGCGTGGGACCCCTACTCCCAGACACTAGAGACTACCAGCAGTACTTTCACTGCTGGGGTCTTAAGGTCAGACCAGCACTAGACGGTCAGAGTGTAAATATAACAAGTTGTGTGCAAGGTCAGGGTTGCAGCTGTGTTTCAGTAACCAAGGGTTCCCAAGATGGCGGAAGGCACCAGGAGTAGGGCAAAGGGGGAGGCCAATGCTGTGGCCTATGAGGGGTTCGATACCGATGAGGGGGAGCTCAGCCAGGGCTCCCCAAGGAGCCCGACCCCCGTGCTCAGTCTCACAGTGGACTGCCCACCCCCTGCCCGTCCCAGCCTGTCCAGATCGGAGACCCTCTTCCAAGCGGCTATGGCGCAGCTCGAGGCTGGTAATGACGCCGCCTATGACAGACTCCTGGTGGCGGCAGAGACAGCAGCAGAGCGTGAGCAAGCAGCGGCAGAGAAAGCAGCAGAGCGTGAGCAAGCAGAACGCCGTGAAGCTGCGGAGCGTGAGCAAGCAGCGGCAGAGAGAGCTGCGGAGCGTGAGCAAGCAGCGGCAGAGAGAGCAGCGGAGCGGGAGCATACAGAACGCCGTGAAGCTGCGGAGCACCGGCACCGACTGGAGATGGCTCAGCACGGGCCCCCACTGGACGCACCAGGCCCCCTGGAGACAAGGGCTTCCAAGGTCCGGGCGGAGGACCTTCCCTTGCTTGAAAAGGATGGAGACCTGGATTCCTTTTTGCTGGCTTTTGAGAGGACATGCCTCCAACATCATCTGGCCCCGGATCAGTGGGCAAGGTACCTGACCCCCCGTTTGAGGGGTAAGTCCCTGGAAGTTTTGGGGGACTTACCTGCCGGGGAGGAGCAGGACTACAACAGCATCAAGCGGGCCCTGATCCAGCACTACAACCTCACCCCGGAGTCGTACCGCAGGAAGTTCAGGAGCCTGCAGCGGGGTTCAAAGGACACCTGGACCGACCACATGCGGGCCCTGCTGAGAGCTGCGGAGCACTGGACCTCGGGTCTAGAGCTCACTACCCGCCGGGAGGTCCAAGAACTGTTTGTCGTGGAGCAATTTTTGTGGAACTGCCCAGAGGACCTCCAGCAGTTCCTCCGTGACCGGAAACCAAAGGGGGCTTCTGCTACAGCTGCCCTGGCAGACGAGTATGCCAACAACAGGGCGCCGGAGCCAAAGAAGCCTGCCAGCAGCACCTGGAGAGGGGGTAAGCCCAATCCTGCCCCAGCCCCATATCCAGCCCCCAGAGTGCAAGGGGTGTACCCCCCGGCTGCCCTCTCCAGGCCAGGAACAGAACCCAGACGTTGCCATAATTGCAATCAGCCAGGACACTTTAAGGCTGCATGTCCCCAGTGCCAGAAGGCCCCATCCCTGTCCCAGAAACCGTCCACTGTTTTGTGTGTGGGAGGGGGTGGTGGGAGGTCCCTAGACAATTACCAACCCGTCACCATCGGCCGCTCAGCGGTCATGGGACTGCGGGACACAGGCGCTGAACGAACCCTGGTACGCCCTGAGGTGGTGTCACCCTCAAGACTTGGTACCTGGGAAAACCCTTTCTGTCTCCGGAATTGGAGGCGTTGAACCGGCGCTGCCCGTTGCCAAGGTGTATTTGGATTGGGGTGCCGGGAGGGGGATGCGGGAGGTGGGAGTAACGCCGAATATTCCTGCAAATGTGTTGCTTGGGACCGATTTGGGGCGGCTAGTGTCCCAGTATGTGGCCACTGAACCCCCAAGTCCGGCTCCCCAAGAATGTCATGACTCTACTGTGAATGCTAATGTTAATGTATTGAATGTGCCTCCAACAGTGGAGGAGGGAGTGAAACCTGATGGTAAGCCATGCACTGACACTACACACACAGGGCTCACAGTGAGGACAGGTGAGGAGGCTGTAGGGAGAGCTCAGAGGTGGAGGGAGGGGCTGCTATGGGCAGTGTAGGGCCCCTAAGTGAATCCAGCCTGCTGAGTCTAGGGCCCCTGCAGGAAGAGGAGCAGGCCATGGGGGGAGGGGGTGTCCCAGGAGAGGAGCCACCAGGTAGGACCCCAGGTCAGGAGTTCCCCACATCCGGGATGTCAGGAAGTCCGGGAAGTCTGCCTGACCCAGCGACTTGGTCAGAGGAGGAGGGAAAGCAGGCGCTACCCGTGGTCTCAGCGGTCGTGGCCGCTGTTACCAGGAGTGGGAGCGCTGAAGCCCAAGGAGCCTCGCGGAGGTCCGACGGTTTCCCCCTCTCTGACCAAGTGCTGCCGAGTCAGACAGTAGCCAGGAGACAGATCCCGGGGAACTGACAGAGGACAGGGCAGTTTCATCAATTCTTGCCATATCCAGTCAGGGATTTCAGGCAGCGTTGGAAGCTGACCCTAGCCTGAAGACTCTCAAGGAACAGGCGGCACAGCCTCCCCTGGAGTCCGACCGCGAGCGAGTGGTCTGGGACCAGGGACGGCTGTACCGGGTAACGGTCCAGCAGGGTTCACCGGAGGCGTGGCCCAGGGACCGACAGTTAGTGGTGCCCCATCCGTTCAGGGCGGAATTGTTGCGGATCGCACACGAGATTCCAATGACCGGACACTTAGGGATCACTAAAACCAGGGCCAGGTTAGCTCAGCATTTCTACTGGCCTGGAATGAGGACCGAGGTGATAGCCTACTGCCGTTCATGTGACACCTGTCAGAGGGTGGGGAAGGCGGGGCCGCGCCCCAAAGCCCCACTGGTAACTCTGCCCATCATCGAAGAGCCTTTCTCGAGGGTGGCTGTGGATCTCATTGGACCTCTGTCCACTCCCAGCCGCTCCGGGAAATGCTTCATACTAACGGTAGTGGACTATGCCACCCGGTACCCGGAGGCGGTAGCTTTGTCGTCCATTCGGGCCGACAAAGTGGCCACTGCCTTACTGGAGATTTTCTCCAGAGTGGGGTTTCCCAAGGAAATGCTCACCGACCGAGGGACCCAGTTCATGTCGCAGCTGATGGAGTCTCTCTGTAAGCAGGTACAGGTGCAACATCTGGTGGCCAGCCCGTATCACCCACAGACCAATGGCTTGTGTGAGCGGTTCAATGGCACCTTAAAGCAGATGCTGAAGATGTTGGTCGACTCCCACGGGAGAGACTGGGAGCGGTATCTCCCACACCTGCTGTTTGCCTACCGGGAGGTTCCACAGGCCTCAACGGGGTTCTCCCCCTTTGAGCTCCTGTACGGGCGACGTGTACGGGGCCCCTTGCTCTGGTGAAGGAAGCATGGGAAGGGGATTTAGCCACCCCTGGAGTGTCGGTCATTGAGTATGTCGTGCGCTTCCGGGACCGAATGATGGCCTTGACGCGGCTGGTGCATGACAATATGGCCCAAGCTCAGGCTGACCAGAAGCGATGGTACGACCAGAATGCTTGTGAGCGGACCTACCAGGTGGGTCAAAAGGTGTGGTACTGGTCCCTGTACCCAAAAACAAGCTTCAGGCGGCCTGGGAGGGTCCATACCTCGTGCACGAGCAGCTCAACGCCGTCACCTACCTGGTCACCCTGGACCACGCCCGTGGTAGGAGGAAGGCCTTCCATGTGAACATGATGAAGGCCCACCATGAGCGGGAGGCTTATGCCCAACCAGTGTGCAACCTTTCAGAGGACAGAGAGTCAGAAATCCTCGTGGATCTGCCACCCTAGCCAAAGAGAGGGTGCGGTAGGGCGCACGGGGGAACACAGGAATGTGATACCCCCTAGCGCCCTCAAAAGCAGGGAGGTGTAAGGAAAAGATTGTCGCCATTTTGTATAGGGCCTGTACCAGCCTCCATTTTGTCAGTTCACACAGCCACAGACTTTTAGCTACACAGGGCCTATTAGCATATTCAGTACGGCCAGCTTTGATGTCCCCTATGAACCAATAGGCCTTTACATGCTAATTGGTTTAGGCCAGGGTCTGAATAAGATGGTCAGTCGTATGGTAATTAGCTCAAGCTCAAGGCATTGTTTCCTGCTCCATATGAATTGCAGGCCAGTTAATATGCGGTGTTGTGAATGGGTTTGAGATGAGTTCTGAGCAGAGGCTCCCTCTGGTGGTTACAAGCGGTACTAGTGAGGATTGTGAGGACTGGGAATCAGGTGTTACTGATTGGTCTTTTATAAGGGAGTCATTTTCCCATCAGGGTTGCCGGTGATCAATTGTTCTGGTCTGAATCCTTCTTTCCAGTTTCCCTTGTAGCCTGCTGTGTCGTGTCTGCATCTCCTGCTATCAGATAAACAATTTCTTATTTTGTGTTTTTGCTATATTTTTGCATTTTGTCCTGCACTTCTGTGGGGGCCTTCAGGTCCCCTCCGGGGGCTTTTGCCCTCTCAGTTTAGTCCAGCCACTGTGTTTTGTACTTTTGCTTTTTCCAGTTTTTTTTTCAGTGGCTGCTGTTTTGTTTTTGTTACACCAGAGAACTAATTTAGGTGGTAGAGGTCGTGTGATCTCAGGTGATTTTGAAATTAGTAGAGTTGGTGTTTTTTCAGGGTTTTCTGAGATTGCAGTAAGTACCCTTCCTATCCTTTTCTATTTAGATAGTTTGGGCCCCAGCGTTTGCTCATACTATTTTCTTTCTGTGTCAGTATTTCCTCTTGTCTAACCGCCATTACATGTTTGGGGGCTTTCTATTATCTTTGGGGTTCTGCTCCGGGGCAGATAGCTTTCCTATTTCTATCTTTAGGTGTAGTTAGTTTCTCAGGCTGTGAAGAGGCGTCTAGGACCAACGTAGGAACGCTCCACGGCTGCCTCTAGTTGCGGTGGTTAGTCAGGGTACTGCAATCTCATAGATTCCAACTGCTCTGGTGTATTTCCTTTTTTACCTGCACTCCTCAGCTACCGTAACATAACAATGCGGGCTTCAAAGCAAATGGGGAAGGGCCTAGCAGGTTTGGAAGCTGTAGCCAAGAAGAGACTGGTCTCTCATTCCATTTTCACACACAGAAGCATCAGGGACAGACTTGCCAAATGGAGCTGCAGCACATGCATTGGGGGCTGTCCAGCAACTGAAGACTCACCTGGGGAACGCAGAGCTCCATGCCTCCTCATGACCATATAACCCGGTAATATTGATCTATAGCTAATACCTTTAAGCCTTGTACATGATTGTTGTATTTTTACTCTGACTGCCATTCCATTGTAATTACGTTGTATAGCTTTACTGTATATTTCTGTAATTATCTAGTGCGCCCTTAAGGCAAATTAAACCATAAAATTAATCTTGGGCTGATGCTTTTACTCTGATCACGAATCTTAGAATACCCAGTGGGTAGCAGGACACCTTCCCCGGCGGCCATTTGCTCTAGGTGCAGTTCTCTTACTGACCTGAGAGACAAAGGGGGCGCCGGAGAGCTGTACCTGTGGAGTTACGTCCCATTGGTGACGTGGGAGGAAAGGGATCGTCCGTCACATTTGGTAGCGGCGGTGGTATCAGAAGCTGTGATACCCGGGCTACCGTGTGGCGGCCGGCTGAGTTCCTCACAAAACCAATTTGTGAGGAACTCAGCCGGCCGCCACACGGTAGCCCGGGTATCACAGCTTCTGATACCACCGCCGCTACCAAATGTGACGGACGATCCCTTTCCTCCCACGTCACCAATGGGACGTAACTCCACAGGTACAGCTCTCCGGCGCCCCCCTTTGTCTCTCAGGTCAGTAAGAGAACTGCACCTAGAGCAAATGGCCGCCGGGGAAGGTGTCCTGCTACCCACTGGGTATTCTAAGATTCGTGATCAGAGTAAAAGCATCAGCCCAAGATTAATTTTATGGTTTAATTTGCCTTAAGGGCGCACTAGATAATTACAGAAATATACAGTAAAGCTATACAACGTAGTTACAATGGAATGGCAGTCAGAGTAAAAATACAACAATCATGTACAAGGCTTAAAGGTATTAGCTATAGATCAATATTACCGGGTTATATGGTCATGAGGAGGCATGGAGCTCTGCGTTCCCCAGGTGAGTCTTCAGTTGCTGGACAGCCCCCAATGCATGTGCTGCAGCTCCATTTGGCAAGTCTGTCCCTGGTGCTTCTGTGTGTGAAAATGGAATGAGAGACCAGTCTCTTCTTGGCTACAGCTTCCAAACCTGCTAGGCCCTTCCCCATTTGCTTTGAAGCCCGCATATTAACTGGCCTGTGTGCTGACCACGCACCACAATTGTGGGTTTCCAGGGATATGGGGTACTCGGAGCCGAGCCCATGAAAGTCTATGGGATTTGTGTCACTGGCAGCGGTGGCTCGTTCCGTGTCCCTGGCGGTCAGGCGTATGATGGGGGGGATTATTTACAGGGATTGGTAGATAACAGTTCGTGACGCCACCTGTAGTTTTCTAGTCACTAAGACCAGCGCTGCTGTAGATCTCTGAGGGGATGTTATGGCAGATAGATGACGGGTCCCCCACAGGTGGGACTGGTCCCTCAAAGTCTATGGTTATAATGATGTAGGGTGCAGATAAATGAATCAGTCTCACACCATCCAGCGTCTTTCCATACCTTTTACTTGTCAGATGTTTAGGCAGGTCCCGGGAAGCTGGTCGGGGTGGAGAATGCACGTCTAGGTAACAGCTGAGCAGGTTAGAGGCCTCCTTAACTTCCACAGATTGTAGAAGAGTCCAACTTGCATAAAGCGTAGTTAACTCCGAATACTCCAGCTAACCCTATAGCTGTACTGCCCGGCCAACGTTGTGATGGAGCCTTCTAATGATGAAACTAAGTCCTTACTTTTGCTGATC
The DNA here is from genome assembly GCA_033576555.1 of Oophaga sylvatica. NCBI lineage: Eukaryota > Metazoa > Chordata > Amphibia > Anura > Dendrobatidae > Oophaga > Oophaga sylvatica. The sequence continues at coordinate 7,605 of JARQOD010011869.1, forward strand.
AGGCTCAAAGTCCCTGTTCCACCTGACTCCGGTTACGTATTGACACTAAGGGCTTGCTCCTGCGACTTATAGTCCAGCGAGACTCTGGTTTTCCTCGTTACTATGCCTGAATCAATAGCAACTCCTCGGTCCCCAGTGACCGGATAATTGGTGCAGGTAATTCACTACCTAAGGCACTGCTCAGTCTTCTCCACTGTGCCCTTCGCCCTGCTTTCCACTCTTAACATAGGCACTGCACACTTCCTATGGTAGTACAAGTCAATCCTTTCTTACTTCTTCCTTGGAGCTCGCTGACAGATTCTCAGTATTCTCCTAGTTCAGGAACACATCGACTGAACTTCACTGTCCTTGAGACAGGCGACTGAAGTTTCTGCTGCTAACTCTTCTTTCTATCAAACTGTCTCTGTCTTCAGGTTAAGGAACAGCTCTGACTAGGCTAGGATGAACTGGCTCACCCTTACTAGCCTCCACTTTCTGAACTGCTGACAGGAACTAACTGAGTGACTGTCTTTCACTTCACTTCCTGGAAGACTCAGCACTAGCTGCTGTACATCACTAGCTTATATACCCCGAGGGTGTGTCTAAAGCGTGAATGGATGATGTAAGCTTTAACTGTTACCTTTCTGTGCAGACTCCAGGATTTTATGTGTGCCTTACATACCAGGGCTACACATCCCCCCTTGGTAAAACACAGCACTCCCGGGCTGTAAAATATAAAAAGAAAGACATTTTGTTTTGCATTTAAACAATAACATGAAACTCATCCCATACGGGAGGTACGAAATCTTGAACGTTACATTATGTACAAAGGACAGTAAAACATTATCAAAATTATCAAAACTTTCAATAAATATACAGTATTCTTGTGGAGGACCCGCACCAAACCTCCCACGTGGGTCCTGGGTGGGCTGCAGGACTTCTGACTGCAGACCTCACTCAGTGCCACACCATACGGGTTTTATGTTCAGAGGTAAGTCACAGCTTCGTGTGAAACCAAGACAAGGCACCGTAGTGCAACTATTTACAGGATACAGTTTTTGGGCTGGCTCAGTCCTCCTCCTATGGGGCGACGTCCTCCTTCTCCTCCGGTTCATCCAAGGGACATCCTCCGGGCAGTCGGCTAATAAGATCTTTCCTTCTTCCTCTTTCCGCAGCTGCAGGGCACTCATCACAGCAGCCAGATTTTTAGTCAACTGGCGCACTTCCGAGCGCAGACAGTCCAATTCACTAGGGGCGTCACCTGCGTTGTGGCTTCTGCCGCTAGCGGAGAAAAGGTGGTAACTGCCGGTTCCAGAGTGACTTCACCCTGGTGATGTTGGGTTGCCACTTCAGGTTTGCCCAGGGGTCGCAATCCTTTTATTGCCATGTCCTTTAGGGCATCAAAGGTGGCATCTGGATGATCTAAAGACCACCAATTTACAGTTCTGCGTTCCGATTGGGACCTCAGTCCTTGCACAAATTGTTCTTTCAGCATCTTACTTTCATCAATGACACTTATGGTATTAACCTGCTTGAGGGCTCTCAGGGCCCCTTGTAGTCGGCAGGCATAGTCCCTTATGCTGTCACTTGGTTGCTGTGAACAGTTGTAGAATGCCATCCGGAGATCTGTTTCGGTGCGATCTTCAAAAATGGCCTGTAACTTTAAGAGGATCGCAGGCACCAACTCCTGGTCCGTGGTAGCCCAAGTCTCCACTTCTCTCTCAGCAGCGCCAGTTAGCTGCCCTATTAATACTGCAGCTTTTTGCCTCTCAGACATGGAGTACATTTCCAGGACACTGCATATCTTCCGTTTGAATCTGCTAAAGTGCCTGGCTCGCCGCTGTACTGGGGGAGTCATTTCGCCCCAGGCATATATGGGAGCGTTAGTGGCATGAGCGGGACCACCGGGCCGGGTGCTGGGCCTGCGCCCCCATCCGGCGCTACAACGCCACGCGGTGCGGGGTCGGGGCCTCCGGCTGGGGCCACACCGTCGGCCGGTTGTTGCGACATATTAGTGCCCCCTTGGTTAATCGGGGCCTACCGTTTCCAGAAGCTGCTGCTCCACAAGCACAGCGATGGGGACAGGACCTTCGTCGCAGGCGCTCTGATGTCAGAGCGTTCACTTCCTGTCGCAGGACCTGCCGCTGAGTCAGAGCCGGGGGCGTGTCCGAGACTCTGCGCGCTTTTCAGGTACGCCCACCTTCTTCTCCAGCGCCTCAGGGCGCGAATATGGCGGCAAATATGGCGGTATTTGGCGCCAAAAGCACAAACAGTCTTTTTCACCAAAACACTCCACAGGCACACAGGGCTCGCAATGCTGCAAGTTTCGGATCCTGTTCGTGACGCCAAGTTTTTGTGCTGACCACGCACCACAATTGTGGGTTTCCAGGGATATGGGGTACTCGGAGCCGAGCCCATGAAAGTCTATGGGATTTGTGTCACTGGCAGCGGTGGCTCGTTCCGTGTCCCTGGCGGTCAGGCGTATGATGGGGGGGATTATTTACAGGGGATTGGTAGATAACAGTTCGTGACGCCACCTGTAGTTTTCTAGTCACTAAGACCAGCGCTGCTGTAGATCTCTGAGGGGATGTTATGGCAGCTAGATGATGGGTCCCCCACAGGTGGGACTGGTCCCTCAAAGTCTATGGTTATAATGATGTAGGGTGCAGATAAATGAATCAGTCTCACACCATTCAGCGTCTTTCCATACCTTTTACTTGTCAGATGTTTAGGCAGGTCCCGGGAAGCTGGTCGGGGTGGAGAATGCACGTCTAGGTAACAGCTGAGCAGGTTAGAGGCCTCCTTAACTTCCACAGATTGTAGAAGAGTCCAACTTGCATAAAGCGTAGTTAACTCCGAATACTCCAGCTAACTCTATAGCTGTACTGCCCGGCCAACGTTGTGATGGAGCCTTCTAATGATGAAACTAAGTCCTTACTTTTGCTGATCAGGCTCAAAGTCCCTGTTCCACCTGACTCCGGTTACGTATTGACACTAAGGGCTTGCTCCTGCGACTTATAGTCCAGCGAGACTCTGGTTTTCTCGTTACTATGCCTGAATCAATAGCAACTCCTCGGTCCCCAGTGACCGGATAATTGGTGCAGGTAATTCACTACCTAAGGCACTGCTCAGTCTTCTCCACTGTGCCCTTCGCCCTGCTTTCCACTCTTAACATAGGCACTGCACACTTCCTATGGTAGTACAAGTCAATCCTTTCTTACTTCTTCCTTGGAGCTCGCTGACAGATTCTCAGTATTCTCCTAGTTCAGGAACACATCGACTGAACTTCACTGTCCTTGAGACAGGCGACTGAAGTTTCTGCTGCTAACTCTTCTTTCTATCAAACTGTCTCTGTCTTCAGGTTAAGGAACAGCTCTGACTAGGCTAGGATGAACTGGCTCACCCTTACTAGCCTCCACTTTCTGAACTGCTGACAGGAACTAACTGAGTGACTGTCTTTCACTTCACTTCCTGGAAGACTCAGCACTAGCTGCTGTACATCACTAGCTTATATACCCCGAGGGTGTGTCTAAAGCGTGAATGGATGATGTAAGCTTTAACTGTTACCTTTCTGTGCAGACTCCAGGATTTTATGTGTGCCTTACATACCAGGGCTACACACCTGCAATTCATATGGAGCAGGAAACAATGCCTTGAGCTTGAGCTAATTACCATACGACTGACCATCTTATTCAGACCCTGGCCTAAACCAATTAGCATGTAAAGGCCTATTGATTCATAGGGGACATCAAAGCTGGCCGTACTGAATATGCTAATAGGCCCTGTGTAGCTAAAAGTCTGTGGCTGTGTGAACTGACAAAATGGAGGCTGGTACAGGCCCTATACAAAATGGCGACAATCTTTTCCTTACAGTCTACATTTCTGTTTTTATCAGTCAAGATGGGGTGTAGAGTGTACATTAATGAGAAAAAAATGAACTTTTTTTGCATTTACCAAATGGCTGCAATGAAACAAAGAGTGAAAAATTTAAACAGAATACTTTCCGAACCCACTGTACATCCAGACATCCAAACATCAAGGTACACTTTATAGGATAGCTGCCAGATCATGGCTCCATAATGAGGGACACAGTTGACATTCTACCTGATGCCAGCTTAGGGGACTATGGTCCCAGCTGAAAGAATACAGATCTGCTCCCTTGACCATTGCTGAACCATGGATACGTTTGGGGAAGTCAGGATTTGGACCCACCGGTCAACTGAGCACCATGTATACATTTGGGAAAGCCAGTATTCGGACCCACCGGTCACCTGGCTCCATGGAGATGAAGCCAGGTTGTGATCCTCCGGTTAACTGGCCTTGTACCTCAATGTACTGTCATCTTCCTAAGGTTGTTGTTTCACTGTGCATGCACATATGGGGGGTGTAGGCCTTGGAAGCTTTGCAGTAACAGCTGCTCTTATCCAGGCGAGTCAGCGGAAGGGTTAGACTCTGTAATTTGCACTATCTTGGGTATTTTGCTGGGACTGTTCTATGTTCTATTTGACTGTTTTGTGGTTCAATAAAGTATTGCCACACTGTTCAGGCTCAGGGCTTAGCAGAGGGAGATACCCACTAGGAAAACAGACAGAACCCATATCAAGCTGTACTTTTCAGGACTGACAAATGACTAAAACCAATTTCTGCTTTTTATTAGATCAAAGTTTCGCACACTTAACTCCCCTGGATGAGCTCATGTGAGGGCTGGTTGTAGGATGTGCTGGGTCTTTTGAGAATTTTATGAGATCCCCAATTTACAGGATATCTTCGCCCCTGGAGGTCCCAGGCGGTAGATATTGTTGTCATGTTTCTTATCGCAATTTTACCTTTCTATATGAAGCGTGGCCTGGATGGCATCATCCACCGTTATTAAGTTGGAGGGTTAGAATAGCCTTACAGTGATGTGTGCGAATGCATTATGTTTGTCCCTTCGCTACAGGCGACGAAAATATATCTACCATAAATATCAGATCAATGCAAACCCCAATATTCATCACTGACCACTGGCTCTAAAGTGTTGAAGAAAGATTATTTGATCAGAAAAAGCACTTTGGTTTGGAAGCGTACTTCCCCACCTTTGTGTAAACAAATCTCAGCCTTGGTGTCTTCTTCCCAGCAAATCTCCCTGTTGTATCTACCTGGTCACTGTAGGAGGCCCCTACTTCAATAGAGCTGGATGTGTCAGCTCTCTCTCACTTTCCCTGTTTTAATTATTTTCTCCCAGAGTTATAATTAATTTGTCTCAGCCGCAATTAATCCAATATCTTTAATGTTAGGGTGATATGTTCCCTCTCTGGAGATGTCTTTATGAATGTTTTATTTTTCTCTACAACTGGAGCAATAATGCATTTATACAAAATGTAAGATATCTCTTGATAAATTGTCACATACCTTTCGTTGACCATTTAGTTCACGTACAAATTCCCAGCTTTTCCCATCATTACTGAAGCTGACAAGGAGGTGTGTGATATACATAAAAGTAAATGATGAACGTGCACCCTGAATTACTAATCCGGTCACCTTCATCTCCTGAGATAGATCTACTTGAAGCCATTCTTCACTTGTGTCTGCCTGTATTTAATAGAAAACATGTTATTCATCATTTTATAATAATAAATGATAAATTCTGCTATAAAGATTAGTTGTTTTTTACAGAGGTTTAGGGGTTAACCCCTTTACGACCTATGACGTACCTATACGTCATAGTTCACCTCCCCCGCTTTGATTCGGTCTCCAGAGGTGAGCCCTCATCTTTTATGGCTCATGACAGCTGATTTGACCTAGCTGTCATCTGTCCCTAACAGCCGTGGCTGGAATCGTGATCCACCCACGGCTGTTAACTTGTTAAATGAGGATGTCAATCTTGGACAGTGGTATTTAATGTGCCCGCACCAGAAGCGCATTACCATGCTCATCGGTGCCTCTGTCACATGATCATGGCGTGCCAATGAGTTGGCATGACAACCGGGGGTCTGCAGGAGACCACTGTAGTTGTCATTGCTGCTCTGCTATGAGCGCCGCCACTGTTCAACATTCATAGCAGAGGATGATTTCTGAGTCTATCGAAGCAAGTAAAAAAGTGTAAAAAACTGTTTTTAAAAATATTTAAAAAAATAACAAAAATATAAAAGTTCTAATCACCCCCGATTCACAATAAAACAATACAAAAATCAAAAATACTAATTTTTTTGGTCGCCGCAACATTACAATAAATTGCAATAACAAGCAATCAAAAGATCGTTTTCACACCAAAATGGTATCAATAAAAACATCAGCTTGGTGCGCAAAAAATAAGCCCTCACCCAGCCCAAGATCTCGAAAAATTGAGACGCTATAGCCGGGTCTCGGGAAATGGTAACATTCTATTTTTTTTTTTTTTGTTACAAACCTTGAATTTTTTTTCACCACTTAAATAAAAAAGAACCTAGACATGTTTGGTGTCTATGAACTTGTAATGACCTGGAGAATCATAATGGCAGCTCAGTTTTGGCAGTTAGTGAACATGGTAAAGAAAAAAAAACAGTTGTGGAATTGAGGGTGGTGAAGGGGTTAAGAATGAAATATCTGGTGCTCCCTATGACTGCAGACAGCTGAAGTTATGCCCAGCTTTTCATTGTGCAACCCTTTATTTTCCAACAGAGGACAGCACCTGGGAGGCTCTCGGTTTGTTTGTGTGAACTGCAACTACCAAAACACATCAGGAAAAACCGGAAACATTAGGACAGAAAACTGCTCAGCCGGTAGCAGAAATAGACCGGCTGAAGTAGGTGATGACGTAAAGCCGAGATTAAATGTCACCTGCCTAACTCCAGGAATGCAGACCTGCCTTACAAAAGACTAACGTCACCAAGTATATTACAGGGAGAATGACAGAATCTGAAGAGTGGTGATTAGTAAGTGGTGAAATAAATCATCATTCACAAGTAAAAAGTTTTCACGAGGAAAAAAGTGGCTAGTTTTTGCTCTTATTTTTGCTTTCCTGATTAGAGTTGAGCGATACTTTCCGATATCCAAAAGTATCGGAATCGGAATTGTATCGCCGATACCCAAAAAATATCGGCGATACCAGATACCGATACCGGAAATCCAATGTAAGTCTATGGGAACAAAATATCGGAATTAAAAAAAACCCATTCTTGCCTTGTTGGTTAATTGTACATGAAGGAAAACAACAAAGAGTAATGTAGAATGTATTGGGGAAGGTTGAGGAGACATTAAAGGCATAGATGTTTAACCCAATCAAATGGAATAGCATAAATATATATTTTTTTTAAAGATGTTCGGATTGACGAAGAAATTGACAATGTTGTTAACGTTTTTTCTATTTTGGCAAATATGTATATTTCACAACTTCCATGCTCTTCACTTTTTTAACTTTTGACACACTTTCTCCTTCATAATCTTCAGCAGCATCATCTTTTTCATCAAATTATTCTTCATCTTCACCTTCTTTATCTTCTTCTTAAACTTCTTGCTATTCATCTTTTTGTTAACATTACTCATATTCTTCTTATTAAACTATTATTCTTATTCATATTGTACTTCATCTTCTTCATCATATTCTTATTTGTGACAGAGAATCCTGTACTTGTAATCTGTCAAAGTATGAATTTTTCATCCTTCCGTTCTTGCTGTCACAAAAGATTTAAATTACAACAGTATTTGTCCGTGTTCAGTTTAGCCTGCAGCAGCAGGCATTTTCCAGGGGCACCACGAGGAGGAACGGACTCACCCCCATACACTGCTTAGTCTTCTTCTGCTTAGAATTTAGAGCATATATTTTGCTCTTCATTTTGGTCTTATACTTCATGTTCTTCTGCTTTTTGATCTTCTGCTTATTGTTCTTAAGTCTCTTGTTCTGTATCTTGTAGTTTGTCTTAATCTTCTTAGTCCTGTTTGGTAATCTTTTATTTCTTCTTTGTGATGGTGTTTAGGCTGGTTGGCTTGATGGTCGTCGTCCTTGTGGTCGTCATCTTCTTCGGGGTGGTCATCAGGGTCGTCATCTTCATTGTTGGAGATCCAGAGTGATTACCCAAAAAAGCATTGAAAAAATCTTCAATTTGTAAATCTAGCAGAAGGTACAAGAGTCAATGCAAGTAACGAGGACCAGCTGACTGTGCTGGAACCCAGAGGGGCAGCAGAAGGAAAAGAGCCAATGGCACAACCGAGGACCAGCTGACGTTACTGGGACACGGTTACTAAGCAGGAGGTACCTGTGCTCCAAAGCACTACCAAGGACCAGCAGACGTTGCTGGAACTCGGATACCGAGATGGAGGCACCTAGGCCAAAGGCACTGCGGAGAACCAGCTGACGGTACTGGAACCCGGACGGGTAGCAGAAGGTACAAGAGCCAATGCAAGTAACGAGGACCAGCTGACTGTGCTGGAACCCGGAGGGGCAGCAGAAGGAAAAGAGCCAATGGCACAACCGAGGACCAGCTGACGTTACTGGGACACGGTTACTAAGCAGGAGGTACCTGTGCTCCAAAGCACTACCAAGGACCAGCAGACGTTGCTGGAACTCGGATACCGAGATGGAGGCACCTAGGCCAAAGGCACTGCGGAGAACCAGCTGACGGTACTGGAACCCGGACGGGTAGCAGAAGGTACCCATGGAAATTTAAGTTGACAGGCCGCGAGCCGGCCGCAGTTACCGAATCCCACAGTACTACAGTGGGTGATTGTCCTATTGTCACAACGGAAACAGTCTTTATTTGCATATCCCGCAGCACACATAGGAAGCACCTAAACTCCAAGCACCATAGAGTCGGCTAACCCGACCGCAACACGACAGGACAACTTATTGGAGGCTAAGTGACGTTTACACTGACAGGAAACAGATGGCGTGCTGTAACCAGTCTTGGCAGGAGTGAGTACCCGTGCCAATGACACTTCCGAGCAACAACTGGCGGTGTTGAAGCCCAGGGATGAGAAGACAACAGGGTGGAGGCAGCATGACTTTTTGCCGTTCACACAGCAGGGGAACAGCTGACATTACTGAACCCCAGTAACACAGGAGCAAGTGTTGACTGTGCTAAAAGCACTTCCGAGCAACAACTGGCGGTGTTGTAGCCCAGGAATGAGAAGAGAACATGGTGGAGGCAGCAGGACTTTTTGCCGTTCACACAGCAGGGGAACAGCTGACATTACTGAACCCCAGTAACACAGGAGCAAGTGTTGACTGTGCTAACAGCACTTCCGAGCAACAACTGGCGGTGTTGTAGCCCAGGATGAGAAGAGAACATGGTGGAGGCAGCAGGACTTTTTGCCGTTCACACAGCAGGGGAACAGCTGACATTACTGAACCCCAGTAACACAGGAGCAAGTGTAGACTGTGCTAACAGCACTTCCGAGCAACAACTGGCGGTGTTGTAGCCCAGGGATGAGAAGAGAACATGTGGAGGCAGCAGGACTTTTGCCGTTCACACAGCAGGGAACAGCTGACATTACTGAACCCCAGTAACACAGGAGCAAGTGTAGACTGTGCTAACAGCACTTCCGAGCAACAACTGGCGGTGTTGTAGCCCAGGGATGAGAAGAGAACATGGTGGAGGTAGCAGGACTTTTTGCCGTTCACACAGCAGGGGAACAGCTGACATTACTGAACCCCAGTAACACAGGAGCAAGTGTTGACTGTGCTAACAGCACTTCGAGCAACAACTGGCGGTGTTGTAGCCCAGGGATGAGAAGAGAACATGGTGGAGGCAGCAGGACTTTTTTCCGTTCACACAGCAGGGGAACAGCTGACATTACTGAACCCCAGTAACACAGGAGCAAGTGTAGACTGTGCTAACAGCACTTCCGAGCAACAACTGGCGTGTTGTAGCCCAGGGATGAGAAGAGAACATGGTGGAGGCAGCAGGACTTTTTGCCGTTCACACAGCAGGGGAACAGCTGACATTACTGAACCCCAGTAACACAGGAGCAAGTGTAACTGTGCTAACAGCACTTCCGAGCAACAACTGGGGTGTTGTAGCCCAGGGATGAGAAGAGAACATGGTGGAGGCAGCAGGACTTTTTGCCGTTCACACAGCAGGGGAACAGCTGACATTACTGAACCCCAGTAACACAGGAGCAAGTGTGACTGTGCTAACAGCACTTCCGAGCAACAACTGGCGGTGTTGTAGCCCAGGAATGAGAAGAGAACATGGTGGAGGAAGCAGGACTTTTTGCCGTACACACAGCAGGGGAACAGCTGACATTACTGAACCCCAGTAACACAGGAGCAAGTGTAGACTGTGCTAACAGCACTTCCGAGCAACAACTGGCGGTGTTGTAGCCCAGGGATGAGAAGAGAACATGGTGGAGGCAGCAGGACTTTTTGCCGTTCACACAGCAGGGGAACAGCTGACATTACTGAACCCCAGTAACACAGGAGCAAGTGTTGACTGTGCTAACAGCACTTCCGAGCAACAACTGGCGGTGTTGTAGCCCAGGGATGAGAAGAGAACATGGTGGAGGCAGCAGGACTTTTTGCCGTTCACACAGCAGGGGAACAGCTGACATTACTGAACCCCAGTAACACAGGAGCAAGTGTAGACTGTGCTAACAGCACTTCCGAGCAACAACTGGCGGTGTTGTAGCCCAGGGATGAGAAGAGAACATGGTGGAGGCAGCAGGACTTTTTGCCGTTCACACAGCAGGGAACAGCTGACATTACTGAACCCCAGTAACACAGGAGCAAGTGTAGACTGTGCTAACAGCACTTCCGAGCAACAACTGGCGGTGTTGTAGCCCAGGGATGAGAAGAGAACATGGTGGAGGCAGCAGGACTTTTTGCCGTTCACACAGCAGGGAACAGCTGACATTACTGAACCCCAGTAACACAGGAGCAAGTGTAGACTGTGCTAACAGCACTTCCGAGCAACAACTGGCGGTGTTGTAGCCCAGGGATGAGAAGAGAACATGGTGGAGGCAGCAGGACTTTTTGCTGTTCACACAGCAGGGGAACAGCTGACATTACTGAACCCAGTAACACAGGAGCAAGTGTAGACTGTGCTAACAGCACTTCCGAGCAACAACTGGCGCTGTTGTAGCCCAGGATGAGAAGAGAACATGGTGGAGGCAGCAGGACTTTTTGCCGTTCACACAGCAGGGGAACAGCTGACATTACTGAACCCCAGTAACACAGGAGCAAGTGTAGACTGTGCTAACAGCACTTCCGAGCAACAACTGGCGGTGTTGTAGCCCAGGGATGAGAAGAGAACATGGTGGAGGCAGCAGGACTTTTTGCTGTTCACACAGCAGGGAACAGCTGACATTACTGAACCCCAGTAACACAGGAGCAAGTGTTAACTGTGCTAACAGCACTTCCGAGCAACAACTGGCGGTGTTGTAGCCCAGGGATGAGAAGAGAACATGGTGGAGGCAGCAGGACTTTTTGCCGTTCACACAGCAGGGGAACAGCTGACATTACTGAACCCCAGTAACACAGGAGCAAGTGTAGACTGTGCTAACAGCACTTCCGAGCAACAACTGGCGGTGTTGTAGCCCAGGGATGAGAAGAGAACATGGTGGAGCAGCAGGACTTTTTGCCGTTCACACAGCAGGGAACAGCTGACATTACTGAACCCCAGTAACACAGGAGCAAGTGTAGACTGTGCTAACAGCACTTCCGAGCAACAACTGGCGGTGTTGTAGCCCAGGGATGAGAAGAGAACATGGTGGAGGCAGCAGGACTTTTGCCGTTCACACAGCAGGGGAACAGCTGACATTACTGAACCCAGTAACACAGGAGCAAGTGTTGACTGTGCTAACAGCACTTCCGAGCAACAACTGGCGGTGTTGTAGCCCAGGGATGAGAAGAGAACATGGTGGAGGCAGCAGGACTTTTTGCCGTTCACACAGCAGGGGAACAGCTGACATTACTGAACCCCAGTAACACAGGAGCAAGTGTAGACTGTGCTAACAGCACTTCCGAGCAACAACTGGCGGTGTTGTAGCCCAGGGATGAGAAGAGAACATGGTGGAGGCAGCAGGACTTTTTGCTGTTCACACAGCAGGGGAACAGCTGACATTACTGAACCCCAGTAACACAGGAGCAAGTGTAGACTGTGCTAACAGCACTTCCGAGCAACAACTGGCGCTGTTGTAGCCCAGGGATGAGAAGAGAACATGGTGGAGGCAGCAGGACTTTTTGCCGTTCACACAGCAGGGAACAGCTGACATTACTGAACCCCAGTAACACAGGAGCAAGTGTAGACTGTGCTAACAGCACTTCCGAGCAACAACTGGCGGTGTTGTAGCCCAGGGATGAGAAGAGAACATGGTGGAGGCAGCAGGACTTTTTGCTGTTCACACAGCAGGGGAACAGCTGACATTACTGAACCCCAGTAACACAGGAGCAAGTGTAGACTGTGCTAACAGCACTTCCGAGCAAAACTGGCGGTGTTGTAGCCCAGGGATGAGAAGAGAACATGGTGGAGGCAGCAGGACTTTTTGCCGTTCACACAGCAGCGGGAACAGCTGACATTACTGAACCCCAGTAACACAGGAGCAAGTGTAGACTGTGCTAACAGCACTTCCGAGCAACAACTGGCGGTGTTGTAGCCCAGGGATGAGAAGAGAACATGGTGGAGGCAGCAGACTTTTTGCGTTCACACAGCAGGGGAACAGCTGACATTACTGAACCCCAGTAACACAGGAGCAAGTGTTACTGTGCTAACAGCACTTCCGAGCAACAACTGGCGGTGTTGTAGCCCAGGGATGAGAAGAGAACATGGTGGAGGCAGCAGGACTTTTTGCCGTTCACACAGCAGGGGAACAGCTGACATTACTGAACCCCAGTAACACAGGAGCAAGTGTGACTGTGCTAACAGCACTTCCGAGCAACAACTGGCGTGTTGTAGCCCAGGGATGAGAAGAGAACATGGTGGAGGCAGCAGGACTTTTTGCCGTTCACACAGCAGGGAACAGCTGACATTACTGAACCCAGTAACACAGGAGCAAGTGTAGACTGTGCTAACAGCACTTCCGAGCAACAACTGGCGGTGTTGTAGCCCAGGATGAGAAGAGAACATGGTGGAGGCAGCAGGACTTTTTGCGTTCACACAGCAGGGGAACAGCTGACATTACTGAACCCCAGTAACACAGGAGCAAGTGTACTGTGCTAACAGCACTTCCGAGCAACAACTGGCGGTGTTGTAGCCCAGGATGAGAAGAGAACATGGTGGAGGCAGCAGGACTTTTTGCCTTCACACAGCAGGGGAACAGCTAACATTACTGAACCCCAGTAACACAGGAGCAAGTGTAGACTGTGCTAACAGCACTTCCGAGCAACAACTGGCGGTGTTGTAGCCCAGGGATGAGAAGAGAACATGGTGGAGGCAGCAGGACTTTTTGCCGTTCACACAGCAGGGGAACAGCTGACATTACTGAACCCCAGTAACACAGGAGCAAGTGTACTGTGCTAACAGCACTTCCGAGCAACAACTGGCGGTGTTGTAGCCCAGGATGAGAAGAGAACATGGTGGAGGCAGCAGGACTTTTTGCCGTTCACACAGCAGGGAACAGCTGACATTACTGAACCCCAGTAACACAGGAGCAAGTGTAGACTGTGCTAACAGCACTTCCGAGCAACAACTGGCGGTGTTGTAGCCCAGGGATGAGAAGAGAACATGGTGGAGGCAGCAGGACTTTTTGCTGTTCACACAGCAGGGAACAGCTGACATTACTGAACCCCAGTAACACAGGAGCAAGTGTGACTGTGCTAACAGCACTTCCGAGCAACAACTGGCGGTGTTGTAGCCCAGGGATGAGAAGAGAACATGGTGGAGGCAGCAGGACTTTTTGCCGTTCAACACGCAGGGGAACAGCTGACATTACTGAACCCCAGTAACAGAGCAAGTGTAGACAGTGCTAACAGCACTTCCGAGCAACAACTGGCGGTGTTGTAGCCCAGGATGAGAAGAGAACATGGTGGAGGCAGCAGGACTTTTTGCCGTACACACAGCAGGGGAACAGCTGACATTACTGAACCCCAGTAACACAGGAGCAAGTGTTGACTGTGCTAACAGCACTTCCGAGCAACAACTGGCGTGTTGTAGCCCCCCCCCCCCCCCCCCCCCCCCCTTTTTTTTTTTTTTTTTTTCGTGTTGTAGCCCAGGGATGAGAAGAGAACATGGTGGAGGCAGCAGGACTTTTTGCCGTTCACACAGCAGGGGAACAGCTGACATTACTGAACCCCAGTAACACAGGAGCAAGTGTAGACTGTGCTAACAGCACTTCCGAGCAACAA
>JARQOD010011870.1:0-21815 GCA_033576555.1 Oophaga sylvatica
AAAATAGTAACAACATCTGCAAGGAGTTTGATTTCTCCCCTTTTTGCGGGGTTTTTTCCCCCCAAATTTCCAAAGCATACGGATAGGAATTTAGTTTGTGAGCCCCACGGAACAGTCCCAAAAATCCTGTAAAGCGGGGGATTTAATGGCCTATAAAATGAGTAAAAAAAAAAATACATAACTTTTTGCAAACACACACACACAGGGCTTTCCCCCCTCACACAAAAAAAAAAATTTTAAAATACAACTGCTTCCCTAGGACACTAAAATAAATATAAAAATATATATATAAAAACCATATACATAAACCAAAAACGTATACATTACCAAAATTTTAAATTTCCCCCCCCCTTTTTTTCAAAATGTGACGATCACATCTGTGAAAGGGCCTTTGCACACAAGTGTGTAACCCGCAGTCCCAGTTTCATTCCTCTACAAGCACGATCAGATAGATCAGGTGGGGCAAGAAAGAAAAACAGTTCCTCAGTGCAGGGAAAGGGTGTTGCAGCATTTTGCCTCAGAATAAAATGCCCCTGGGCGTAAAACCCCATACACTTTTTTCAAATTTTTCTTTGCTAAAAGTGCTCTTATTTCTGTTTGATACAGGGTTAAAAATTTCAAAGTTTACAATGCATGTTGCCAGTATGTTGTCACAAGTCCAAACCCAGAATTTTGCACCGGGTTTTTTTATGGGGCCTTTTCCACTGAAAATGTCACATTTTGCCATATTTAAAATTTTCCGTAACTTTTAAGCCTAACAACCCCCTATATGCTATTTGAGATGAAAAAGTACTGGGCCCATTAAAAACCATTTATGGGGGGGCCATTTCAGGGGAAAATGGTGAAGCCCCCATTTTATACAAAAACTAAAAAAATGAATTTGTGTAGGCGGCGGGAGAAAAGGAAGTTTTGTAAAACAATACAAAAAAATTTTAATAGCGACCTCACATTTGGGTTCCACAAACATTCCGCACTTTTTAAAATAAAGCCAAATTTTTTGACAAAACTTACCAAAAAGGCAAAAAATGCACCCACTTTGGGTGGAAGGACACAAAGGGGGTATGGGGGGGCTTTTTTTTGAAAGGGAAGAAACATTTTGCATCAATTTATTAAAGTTTAAAAAATTTTTCATAACCACTTATTTTAAACACCCCCCAGGTTTCTAGTAAAAATATAAAAAAATTTTCAACAATTTAAAATTTCCCGCAATGAAACTTTTAGGGATTTTTTACACAAAATTACGCGTAGGGTAAAAGAGTGGATAGAGACTAAGAAGATTTCCCCCACAGTATATTAAACACTTACCTTTGCAGCGGGAGTTTTAAAGCATTTTCGGAGCACATACGAAAAAACTCACTGCGGGATGCCAGATAAAACACACTAATTCGCTGTCTAGACACAGCTTTGCAAAAAAAACAACATTTTATTTTCACCATCTCCTACATACACACACCCCTCCACCCAAAAACAACCCTCCACCATACACACACAGGGTCCTATTTTCACACACACAACACACACCTTTTTTATATAACACCACCCACCCGAAAAACAATACAGTTTCCCCACATTCACAACGCATTCTATTTACAAAACCACTATCCAAAAAACAAACACGTTTTTGAAACATGCACACCATACGCTACATAGGCGGCCGGGGGCTCTGGTTAGCACGGGGGGTGGGTCCTGGTTTAAATCCCCCAGACAACTCCCAAGGAGTTTGTAGCCCTCCCCGTTTTTTGCGGGGGTTTCCTCCCAAATTCCAAAACTCTATAGGAATTAGATTGGAGCCCCATGGGACAGTGCAAAAATTCGTAAAGCCTGTGAATTAATGGCGCAAAAAGAGTAAAAAATTCAAATTTTTTAGCCCCCATTTCGGGGTTTTTCCCCCTTTTTAAAACAACAAAAAACCCCCCAACATCAAAATTTCTTCCTTGGGAAACCTATATATATTAAAAAAAAAATAAAAAATAAGGGGAAAACAAAACCCCCCCCCAAAAAAACCTTTTAAAAAACAACCCCAAAAACCAAAAAAAAAAAATTAAAAAACCAAAAAATAAAAAAAAAATTCCAAAAACCCCAAAAATGTGACTGCACATGCGTGAAAGGGCCTTCTACACAGACGGTAGATCCCGCAGTCCCCGTTTCAATCTCTCTAAAATAGCACTGATCAATGACATTTGGGGGGAAAACAGAAAAACAGTCCCGTGATCGGGAAAGGAGTTGTCACATTCTCTCATTAAATAAGCTCCTCTGGCGTAACACACAACCTTTTTAGCAGAATTTTCTTTGCTAAAATGCGCTTATTTTCTAGTTGTACAGGGGGAAAAGTCAAGTTTTACAATGCATGTTTTTCCCTGTAGTTTTCAAAGCAAAAACCCCCGAATTTTAGCAACCGGGTTCTTTTTTGGGCCTTTACCCCCTGATAATATGTCACATTCTTGCCTTTTAAATTTTATTCCAGTAAGTTTTATACCTAACAACCCCAAAAAGCATAGAGATGTACTTAAGTACGGGTCCCATTAATACCATGGAGGTGCCATTTCAGGAGTGATGTAAAGGGCCACCTCATTTAATACTAATGTCTACTAAAAAAATGAAAGTGTAGGTCAGGCGTGGGGAAAAGGAAGTTTTTTGAAATACATAACAACTAATGTTTTTAAAAGGCTGACCCCACATTTGGGTTTCCACGATAACCCCCAGCACTTTACTAAATAAAGCAAATTGTTTGACATTTCTTTACCAAATGGCAGAAAAACCTATCTTGGGGATGGGTAACAGCTAGGGGGAATGGAAGGGCTGTTTTTTTGATAGGTAAGTAAAATTTTGCTATCAATTTTTTGTAAATTAAAAATTTTCATTAGACACACTTATTTTAAAACACACCCCCCGGTTTACTTTTAAAAAAAGGAAAAACAATTTTGCAACTAATTAAAATTTCCCAAGTAAACTTTTAGAGGAAATTTGATAACCTAACTTACTGCTGTAGGTAAATAGAGTGGAAAAGATCAATGTTTTATTTCTCTCCCACATTATATTTAAACCCCATGACCTTTTCACAGGCAGTTTAAAATTCATTCCTGGAGCACATACTAATCACACACTGCTGCAGCACGTAAAGCACACAAGTTCTGCTGTGCATAGACACAGCTTTGCAACATAAACACCTTTTATTACACACAGTCATCCTACATACACACACCTCTCCCCAAAAACAACCCCCACCATACCCCACATCCTCATTTTTCACACACACAAACACCCCCTTTCCAATAAACACTCACGCCCCCTTTCAAAAAACAGTTCCCCACATCAATACAGCTTTTCTATTTACAAAACCAGAAAACCAAAAACAAACACGCTTTAAAACATCACACAATCTGCTACATAGGGGGCAACGGTGGCTCAGTGTTACACTGCGGATGGGGGCCTGGGTTAAAACCCACCAAAGGGCAACACCGCAAGGGGTTTGATTTTTCCCCCCCCTTTTTTGCGTGGTTTCCTCCCACATTTCCCAAAAACATACTGATAGGGGAATTTAGAATTGAGCCCCACGGGGAATGCAATAAATCTGTAAAGCCTGTTGGAATTAATGGGCTAAAAATGATAACAACTCTCAAGGATTTTTTTTTGTTCCCCCGGTTTGCGGGGTTTCCCCCACATTTTCCCAAAAACAACGAAGGGGAAATTTAGATTTTTGAGCCCCATCGGGGACATGCCAAAAATGTCTGAAAGCGCTGTGGGGTTAAATTTGGGGGCTAATAAATGATAAAAAAAAAATAAACAATCGGGCGACACACACACCAGGCTTTTTCCCCCTACCACAAAAAAACAATAACAATACATACGCTTTTCCCAGTACACCAAAATATAAATAAATAAAAATTTTTAAAAAAACAAACCCTAAAAACAAAAACTGAAACATTTCCAATTTTTAAATTCCTTTCAAAAAATTGGGCTGATCACATGCTGGAAAGGGGCCAGACACAGACTTAGACCCCCAGGTCCCAGTTTCACTCCTACAAACACTATCAATAATCAGGTGGGGCAAGAACAGGAAAACAGACATCAGGGAAGGGGTTTTTCCCCTTCTGCCAAACCAAAAACGCCCTTGGACGTAACCCAAACCAAAAATTTTTTTTTGCTAAAATGCCCTACAGGAACAGGTTTAAAAAGCAATTTTAAAAAATTCATTTCCCCGATGTTTTCACAAACAAAACCTGAATTTTGCCCCTTTCTTTTTTTTGGGGGCCTTTACCCCCGTAAAGCACTTCTTTCCTTTAAAAAAAAAACCAGTAACTTTATTTCCTAACACCTCCTAATTCATATTTAAATTCTTTAAACTTTGGCCCAATAAAACCCGAAAACCTAACAGGAGATATGGTAACCACCCAAAACACTCTAAAAAAATGAATGGAGTTTCCTGGGAAAAAAAAATTTGAAACAAAATTCAACAAAATTTAAAGGCACCCACAAATTTTACAAAAAATTTAGTAATTATTAAATTAAAACAAATTGTTTGACGATACTTCTACCCAAAAAAGGGAAAAAGCCCCATCTTTGGGGATGGTAGGACAGCTAAGGGGGGGAAAGAGGAGGGCGTTTTTTTGATGGTGAATGTAAACATTTTACAATTTTGAAAGTTTAAAAGTTTTTATTTAAACCCTATTTTTTAAACACACCCCCAGTTTACTTAGTAAAAATTAGAAAAAAAATTTGCAACAATTAAAAATTTCCCGCAATGTAAATTTGGAGGATTTGATAACACAACTTTACGTGTGGGTAAATAAGGGGATAAGATCTAAGTTAGTATTTCTCCCCCCACATGTAAATATTATACACATGTACCTTTTGCAGCACAGTTTAAGCTTTTCCGGGGAGCACAACGAAATCACACACTGCGCACACAGTATATGCACACAAATTTCGCGTGAAAGACACACTTGCAAAACATACACACTTTTCATTACACACAGCCCCCACAACACACCCCTCTCCAAAAAAACCACACCTCTCCACCATACACACACATGCTCTCTAGTTCACACACAAAACCCACACACCTTCCAAAAACACCATTTCACCCTACACTAAACTTTTCCCCCCATTCACAACAGCTATTCTATTTACAAAACACAGCACCAAAATACAAAAAACGGCTTGAAAAAGCACACACATACTGCTACATAGGCCACGGGGCTCAGGTTAGCACTGCAGGGTGGGGGCCCGGGTTAAACCCACCAAGACAAAAAACCCGGGAAGGAGTTTGTTTTTCTCCCCGGTTTGCGTGGTTTTTCCCCCCACATTCCAAAGACTACGTAGGGAATTTAAATTTTGAGCCCCCTCGGACAGTGAAAAAAATCTTAAAGCCGGGGAATTAAATGGCGCTTTAAAAAAATGATAACAACATCTGCAAGGGGTTTGTATGTTCTCCCCCGGGTTTGCGGGTTTCCTCCCACATTCCAAAGACAACGGATAGGAATTTTGATTGTGAGCCCCCCCGGAGACAGTGCAATAAAGCTGTAAAGCGCTGGGATTTAATGGGCTATAAAAAATAAAATAAAAAATAAATACATAACGTTTGCGACACACACACACAGCTTTCCTCCATACACACAAAAACCCCATATATCAATACAACGGGTTTTCCCCATGTACACCATAAATTTTTAAAAAATATATAAGAAAAAAACACAAAACATAAACACAACAATGTATACATTACCATATTTTTTAAATTCCTTCAAGAAAAGTGCTGATCACAGCTGTGAAAGGCCTTTACACACAGGATGTAGTACCCTGCAGCCCTTTTCATTTCTCACAAAAGCACTGACAATAGACAGTGGGGGAAAACAGAGAAAACATTCCTCGTGACAGAAAGATTTTGCACATTCTGCCATTCAGAAAAGCTGCCTCTGACTGTAACACACACACTTTTAGAAAATTTTTTCTTTCTAAAAGGCGTTTTATTATCTATTATACAGGAGTTAAAATGTACAATTGTTTCAATGATTTTGCCATGTAGGTTGCACAGCAAAACCAGAAAGCACCCTGGTTCTTTTAGTGCCTTTACCACTATAAATTCACTTTCTTCCAAAAATTTTTTATATTCCAGTAAGCTTTATAGCCAACAACCCCTTAATTGCAATTGAGATGTACTTAATACGGGCCCCCTTAAAACCTTATTGCCTTTTTTCGGGAATAGGGAAGGCCACCTCAAAAAACAATCTACAAAAAAATGAAGTATTTAGGTCAGGCGTGGAAAAAATAAAATTTTTTAAATCTATTACAAAAATTTAAAGGCTGACCTCCTTTTTTAAATTTCCACGATATACATCCAGCACTTATCAAATGAAGCAAATTGTTTGACAAAACTTTACCTAAATGGCAGAAAAGCCCTTTTTTGGGGAGGAAAGGGACAGCGGGGGGTTTGGGAGGAGGCGTTTTTTTGATAGTGTAATGTAAAAATTTTGCTATCAATTTATTAAATTTTAAAAGATTCTATTAACACACGTTTTTTTAAAACACCCCCCCAGTTTTCTTATAAAAAAAAAGGGAAAAAACCCATTTTGCAACAAATTTAAAATTTTCCCGCAATGTAAAACTTGTAGAGGATTTGATAACACAACTTTCTGCTTTAGGGAGAATAAGGGAAAAGACTAATGTTTTTTCCCTCCCACAGTATATTAACACAGACCTTTGCAGCAGGGGTTTAATCATTTTCGGAGCACATCGTAATCACATCACGCGCTGCACAGTAAAATCACCAAAGTTTTCCCGTGCATAGACACAGCTTTTCAAAAAATACAACCAAATTTTATTACACACAGCATCCTACATACACACACCTCTCCACCAAAAAACAACCTCTCCACCTCACCACATGGCTCTCTAGTTCACACACAAAACACACACCTTTTCCCAATAACACCCACGTCACCCGCACAAAACATTTCCCCACATTTACATACACATTCATTTACAAAACACACACCAAAACAAACACGGCTTTTAAAAATGCACCAATATCTGCTACTAGGGGGCACGGTGGCTCAGTGGTTACACTGCAGGATGGGTCCGGTTTTAAAACCCACCAAGGGACAACATCCGCAAGGGGTTTGTAAAATTTTTCCCCGGTTTGCGGGGTTTTCCTCCCACACCCAAAAACTACGAAGGGAATTTAATGTGAGCCCCTCGGGACAGGACAAAAATTTTGTAAAGCCGGGGGGAATTAAGGCGCAAAATTAAAAGAGTAACAACATCTGCAAGGGAGTTGTAGTTCTCCCCCCGGTTGCGGGGTTTTTCCCCCACATTTCCAAAAACAACGGGTAGGGGAATTTTGATTTTTGGGGCCCCACGGAGACAGGCCAATAAAGTCTGTAAAGCGCTGGTTTTTAAAGGGCTATAAAAAAGAGAAAATAAAAAAAAATACAAACTGTTTTGCGACACACACACACAAGGCTTTCCCCATACACACAAAAAACAATATAACAAACATACTGCTTCCCCATGTACACTCATTTAAAAAAAAATAAAATTAAAATATCAAACACATAAAACATAAACACAACACGTATACATTCCCTATTTTCAAATTTCCCTTTTAAGAAGGACTGATCACTGCTGTGAAAGGGCCTTTTACCAGGACGTGTAGTACCCTCAGTCCCCGTTTCATTCTCTCTACATAGCACTGATCAATGATAGTGTGGGGCAAGAACAGAGAAAACAGTTTCTCCAGGACAGGAGGATGTTGTAGCATTCTGCTCAAGAAAAGCTGCCTCTGGACTGTAACACACATACACTTTTAGCAAGATTTTTCTTTCTAAAGTGCGTCTTATTTATTAGTTGATAAGGGTTAAAAGTACAATTTTTTACAAAGCATTTGCCCCTTAAAAGTTTTTCACAAGCAAAACCTAAATTTTAGCATCCTGGGTTCTTTTTTGGTGCCTTTAAACCACGAAATATTTTCCATTTTTGCCTAAAATTTTTAATATTCCAGTAAGCTTTATATGCCTAACAACCCCTTATATTTCAATTGAAAGACTTAAAACTTTTGGGGCCCATTTTAAAAACCCTTTTATGGGGGGCCTATTTTTAGGGATATGGGAAGGCCACCTCATAAACTAAAACAAATAAAAAAAAGAGTTGGGAGGGCAGGGGTGGAAAAAGGAAGTTTTGTAAATACATATTTCAACTAATGTTTAAAGGCGACCCAATTTGAAAACCACGAATACATTCCCGCTACTTTATCTAAATTTGAAGCAAATGTTTGACTTACTTTACCCAAAGGGAGAAAATTACCCACTTGGGGATGGTAGGGGCAGCTAGAGGGTTGGAGGAGGGTTTTTTTTTTTATAGGTTAATTTTAAAAATTTGAAACATTTATGAAATTTAAAAGTTTTCTATTAGCACACGTTATTTTAACCCACCCCCTTTTTCTTAGTAAAAAAAAAGGAAAAAAAATTTTTTCAAATAATTTAAAATTTCCCCCAAGGTTAACGTTTGGGATTTGATAAAACCAACTTTACTGCGAAGGGGGGGGGGGGGGGGGGGAAAAGAGTGGGAAAGATCAAATTTAGTATTTCCTCCCACAGAAAATTATACACTGTACCTTTGCAGCAGGCATTTAAAAGCATTCTCGAGCACTACTAATCACATCACTGTGCATCACATTTAATGCCACAATTCTGCTGTGCAAACCACTTTGCAACAAATACACACATTCAGTTACACCGCCCACAACCCACCCTTTTCCACCAAACCTACCTCTCCACCATACCACCAGGCCCTATGTTCACACCACAACACACCCTTTCCTATAAAAAACACCACTGTCACCCGTACCATATACAGTTCCCCACATTCACATACCTTTTCTTTTTACCAAACACAGCAACCAAAAAAAAAACACGGCTTTGAAACATCACACACAATCGCACATACGCGGCACGGGGCTCAGGGTTACACTGCAGCGAGGGGGTCCTGGATTTAAACCCCACCAAGGACAACACCCCGAAAGGATTTTGTATTTTCCCCCTGTTTTGCGGGGGTTTTTCCCCCCACTTTCCCAAAGACAAACTGATGGGGAATTTAGATGTGAGCCCATCGGGGAAGGAAATAAACTTAAAGCGCTGGGATTAAATGGCCAAAAAGAAAAACAACACTGCAAGGAGTTTTGTATGTTCTCCCCGTTTTGCGAGGGTTTCCCCCACATTCCCAAAGACATACGGATGGGGAAATTTTTAGATGTGAGCCCCATGGAGACATGCCAAATAATGTCTGAAAGCCTGGGATTTAATGGCGCTAATAATAGAAAATAAAAATCTTACTTTTGCGACACACCCCAAAAGGCTTTCCTCCTAACACAAAAAACACATATAAAAAAAACATACTGCTTCCCATGTACATTTAAAATTAATATAAAATATAATATACAAACACATAACAAACACAACAACGTATACTTTACCATATTTTCAAATTTCCTTTAAAGAATGTGACTGATCACATGCTTGAAAGGCCTTAGCACACAGGACGTTAGTATCCCGCGGGCCCAGTTTCATTCCTCTACATAGCACAAAAAATAACAGTTGGGGCAAAAACGAGAAAACATTTCCCAGTAACAGAAGGGGTTTCAGCATTCGCCTTCAAATAAGCTCCTCTTGGGGCGTAAAACACACATACACTTTTTTGCAAGATTTTTTTTTTGCTAAAATGCTCTTATTACAAAATTGAAACAGGAGTTTTAAAATGACAGTTTAATGCAGTTGCCATGTTTTGTCACAAGTCAAAACCTGAATTTTAGCATCCTGGTTCTTTTAGGGGCCTTTTACCACTGATAAAAAAAGGTCACTTTCTTCCCAAAAATTTTTAATATATTCCATAACTTTATAGCCAACAACCCCCTTTTAATTGCAAAATGAATTACAAAATACTTGGGTCCCATTAAAAACCTTGATGGTCCCTATTCGGGAATAGGGTGAAGGCCACCCATTTAACAATGCTACAAAAAAAATAAAGTAGTGTGGGTCAGGGGGTAGAAAATAAATTTTTTAAATCCCTTTAAAAACTTTTTTTAAAATGGGCGACCTCACATTTGGATTTCCCGAAATCATTCCACATTTATCAAATTTAGAAAAAAATTTGTTTCTTTTATTTTTACCTAAAGGGCAGAAAAGCCCCTACTGGTGATGGAAAGGACAGCAAGGGAATGGAGGAGGCTTTTTTTTTTGATAGGTTAAGAAACTTTTTGCTATAAATTTTTTAAAAATTTTAAAATTTTTTCTAAAACCCAACGTTTTTTAAACAACCCCCCCATTTTAACTTATAAAAAAAAGGGAAAAACAATTTTGCAACAAATTAAAAATTTTCCCCAAGGAAACTTGTAAGGATTTTATAACATAATTTTAAATGCTGTGGGTGAATAAAAGTGGATGAGATCTAATGAGACTCCCCACATGTATATTATACACATGCCCCTTGCAGCGGGCAGTTTAAAAGCATTCTCTGGAGCACATACGAATACACAGCTGCATGCACAGTAAATGCCACAAATTCTGCGGCATAACACAGCTTTGCAACTAATCACACATTCAGTTTCACCCACATCCACATACACCCCATCCCACCAAACACAACCTCTCCACCATACACAACATGGCTCTCTATTTTACACACACAACACACACCTTTTCCCATATAACACTTTACTTCACCCGTACACAAACAGTTTCCCCCCCCATTCACATACAGCTATTTTATTTACCCCAAAAACACACCAAAAAACAAACACGGCTTTGAAACATGCCACACTACGCTACAAAGGCGGCAGGGGCTCAGGGGTTAGCACGCAGGTGGGGTCCTGGGTTTAAATCCCCCCAAAGGACAACACCCGAAAGGGAGTTTTTATGTTCTCCCCGTGTTTTGGGGTTTCCCCCACTTTCCAAAGACAACGTGGGGAAAATTTTAGATTGTGAGCCCCATCGGGGACAAGGGACAAAAATCTTTAAACCTTGGAAAATGGCGCTATAAAAGGTAAAAAAAAAATTTGTTTTTCTGTTTTGGGGGGCCCCACACCAAAAAAAACAGGGGTTTTTTCCCCATAACACAAAAAAACCAAAACCCAAATAAAAAATTAAAAAAATACAAAACGGGCCCCCCCAAATGTTTAAACCCAAAAAAAATATATAAATAAAGTTATTAAAATCTAAAATATATATGTATAAAACACAATCTAAAAAAAAAAACGTATCTTTACCTTTTTCAAACCCTTTTAAAAATTGGGGACTGATCACGCTGTAAGGGGGCCCTTTAGTACACGGGACGTGTAGAAACCCCTGCAGGTCCCAGTTCATTCTCCACAAAAAGCATGATCAATAGATCGTTGGGGGGGCAAAAAAGAAAAAACAGTTCCCAGTGATAGGAAGGAGTTTGCATTCTGCTCTTTCGAAAAGCCCTCGGGACTGTAACACACTACACTTTTAGCAAGATTTTTTTTCTAAAATCTCTTATTATCTAGTTAAAACAGGATTAAAATGTCAATTGTTTTACAATGCTGTTCCAGTATGTTTTCACAATTTCAAAACCTAAAAAGCATCCTTGGGCTTTTAGGGGTGCCTTTCCACGAAATATGTCACATTCTTCCAAAATTTTAAAAATTTTCCAGAAAGTTTTATATCCTAAAAACCTCCAATTGCTATTGAGATTATTTAAGTATTTTGGGCCCCATTAAATACCATTGAGGGCCATTTTCAGGAGATGATGGGAAGGCCCCCATTAATAAAGTCTCCAAAAAAATGAAGTAGGTAGGTCAAGGGGGGAAAAATGGAAGTTTTGTAAAACAATTACAACAATTTTTAAAGCTGACCCACTTTTTGATTCCACATTACTTTCCAGCTTTTTTATCTAAATTAAAGCAATTGTTTGACAAAACTTCTCCCAAATGGCGAAAAGCACCTATCTTGGGATGGATGGACACGGGGGGATATGGAGGAGGCGTTTTTTGATATGTAATTAAACTTTTGCATCATTTATGTAAATTTTAAAATTTTCATTAGACACAACGTTATTTTTAAACACCCCCCCGGGTTTACTTAGTAAAAAATGGAAAAAAAATTTGCAACTAATTAAAATTCCCGCGGTAAACGAGAGGTTTTGATAACACAACTTTACTGCTGTAGGTAAATAGAGGGAAAGATCTAATGTTAGTATTTCCCCCCCAAAAGAATTAACACTTACCTTTTCAGCAGCATTTAATGCATTCCTGGAGCACAACTAATCACATCACGCCAGCCCAGTAAGCACACTAAGTTCTCTGTGAAAGACACAGCTTTGCAACATACATAACCAATTCAGTACACACGCACCTACAAAAACACACCTCCCCCAAACCAACCCCCCTCCACCAAACACACACAGGCCCTATGTTCACACACAAAATACACAAACCTTTTCCATATAAAACCACGTCACCCGTACACAATACAGTTTTCCCCCTTTAAAATACCATTCATTTTACAAAACCACATCCAAAAAACAACACGCTTTGGGAAAAAGCACACCAAAATGCTACATATGGCGGCACGGGGGCTCAGGGTTAGCACTGCAGCTGGGGCCTGGTTTAAAAACCCCCAAGGACAACCCGCAAGGAGTTTTTTAGTTCCCCCCCCTGTTTCTGGGTTTCCCCCACATTCCAAAACAACGAAGGGAATTTAGATTGTGAGCCCCACGGGACATGCAATAATTCGTAAAGCCGTGGAAATTAAGGGCGCTTAAAAAATGAGAAAAAACACTGCAAAGTTTTGTATGTTTCTCCCCGGTTTGCGGGGTTTTCCTCCCCACCCAAAAGACATAGGGAAGGGAATTTAGTTGTGAGCCCCATGAGACATGCAAAATTTCCCGTAAAGCCTGGGTTTTAATGGGCTATATAAATTTAAAATAAAAAAATAAAAAAAAACTTTTCGACACACAACACGGCTTTCCTCCATAACAAAAAAACACATATATACAATAAAAACGTTTCCCCATTACACTATATATATAAAAAATATATAAAAAAATAAAAAACACATATACAAAACACAACAACGATACTTCCCAAATTTTTTCAAAATTCCTTTCAAAAATGTGACGAATCACATGCGTGAAAGGGGCCCTTTTAGCACACAGGACGTGATTCCCTGCGGGTCCCATTTCATTCTCTTAAAAAGCACGAAATAGTCAGTGTGGGGCAAGAACAGAAAAAACATTCCCAAACGGGAAGATGTGTCAGCATTCTGCTCTTTTCAGAATAACGCCCTGACGTAACACACAACACTTTTTAGCAAGATTTTTCTTTGAAAAGGGCGTCTTATTTCTATTGATACAGGGGTTAAAATGTACAATTGTTTTTCAATGCTGTTGCCCTTATGTTGTCCCCAAGTCAAACCCAAATTTTAGCACCTGGGGTTTTTTTTAAAGGGGCCTTACCCCTGATAAATTTACATTTTTGCCTATAAAATTTTTAAAATTTTCCAGAAGCTTTTTATGCCCAACAACCCCTTTTTTGCATATGAGAGTACTTAAGTACTTTGGGGCCCATTAAATACCATTGAGGGCCTATTCAGGAAATTGAAGGCCACCTCATTAAACAATCTACTAAAAAAAAGAAGTAGGGGTCAGGCTGGGGAAAAAGGAAATTTTTGTAAACAAAACAACTAATGTTTTTTAAAAGGCTACCTCACAATTTTTGAATTTCCACATAAATTCCCACTTTTTTAAATTAAAGCCAAAAGTTTTTAGAAAACTTTTAAAATAAAGGCAAAAATGCACCAATCTTGTGATGGATAGGACAGCTAGAGGGGAAAAAGGGGAGGCTGTTTTTTGATAGTGAATGAAACATTTTGCAACAATTTATTAAATTTAAAAGTTTTCTATTAGACCACTTTAAATTTTAAACCACCCCCATTTTTAACTTAGTAAAAAAAGGAAAAACAATTTTTGCAACTAAAAAAATTTTCCCCAAGGAAACTTTAAGGATTTGATAACATAACTACGCGAGGGAGAAAAGTGGATAGAGATCTATGTTAGATTTCTCTCCCAATGATTTTAAAATACACATTACCTTTGCAGCGGCAGTTTATAGCATTCTCGGGAGCACAACGTAAAACATCACTGTGCACACAGTAATGCACCAAAAATTTCGCGGGGGCAAAGACACAGCTTTGCAAAAACATACACACATTCAGTTACACACAGCACCACATACACACACCTCCTCCACCAAACACAACCTCCCACCTACACACACATGGCTCCTATTTCACACACACAACACCCCCCTTTCCCAATAACACCAGCTGCACCCGTACACAATACATTTTTCCCCCTTTCACAACAGTATCTATTTACAAAACCAGTACAAAAAAACAAACAGGGCTTTGAAACAGCACACACAAACTGCACAAGGCGCACGTGGCTCAGGGTTAGAAACTCAGAGGGGCCGGGGTTTAAACCCACCAAGGAACCACCCAAAAGGAGTTTGTATTTTCTCCCCCGTTTTTGTGGGTTTCCCCCAAAATTTCCAAAAACATACTGATAGGGAAATTTAGTTTTGGACCCCCATCACGTGACAATAAATCGAAAAGCCGGGAATTAATGGCGCATATAAATGAGAAAAATTTCAAGGGTTGACCCCCGGTTTCCCCTTTCCTCCCACATTCCCCAAAGACAAAAAAAGGGAATTTTAAAATTGGCCCCAAAACAACGGCAAATAATTCTTAAAGGCTGTTGTAAAGGGCCTTAAAAGATTAATATCCCGCAGCCCAGTTTCATTTTCTCACATAGCATGATCAATAGATCAGTTGGGGCAAAACAAGAAAACGTTCTCTCAGTGATCAGGAAGGGTGTTGTCAGCATTCCGCTCATTCAGAATTTAAACTCCTCTGGACGTAACACACATACACTTTTTTTGCAAGATTTTTTCTTGCTAAAAGTCCTTATTACCCCATTTATACAGGATTTAAAAAAAATACAATGTTTACAAAAGCGTTGCCATGTAAGTTTTCCCCCAAAACCTAAAAGCATCCGGTTCTTTTATGGGCCTTTACCCCTGATAATATTCCATTCTTGCCTATAATTTTAAAAATATTCCCGTAAGCTTTAATGCCTAACAACCTCCTTTTATTGAAATGAGATTACTTAAGATTTGGGGTCCCATTAAATACCATTGAGGTCCCTTTTTTCGGAGATAGGTGAACCACCTCATTAAAACTAAGTTACAAAAAAAAAGAAGGGGGAGGTCAGGGTGGAAAAAAAGGAATTTTTAAAAAAACCCTTTAAAAAAAAATTGTTTAAAGCGACTCCTTTTAAAAATTTCCACGTAACATTCCAGCTACTTTATCAAAAATTAAAGCAAATTGTTAACGTTATTTAAAACCTAAATGCAAAAATGCACCTATCTTGGTGAGATAGGACAGCAAGGGGATATGGAGGAGGCTTTTTTTGATGGGTTAATTAAACATTTGCTACTTTATGTAAAGTTTAAAATTTTTCTTTAACACACTTTATTTTAAACCACCCCCAGGTTTTCTAATTAAAAATAAGGAAAAAATTTTTTCAACTAATTTAAAATTTCCCCAAGTGAAAAATTGTAGAGGATTGATAAACTAACTTTACGCGTAGGGGGAAAAGGGAAAGATCAATGTAGTATTTCTCTCCCACAAGTAAAAAAAACACATGAACCTTTGCAGCAGGGTTTTTTTTTTTTATATGCTCCGGAGCACATAGAAATACATCATGGGCATCCAAAGCCAAATTCTGCTTGCAAGCAAAGCTTTGCAACAAAAACACACTTTTCTTACACACATCATCCACATACACACACCTCTCCCCCAAAACCCACATCCCTCCACCATACACACACATGGCTCTCTATTTTTCCCACCACATACCACACCTTCCTAATAACACTCAGCTTCCCCCGCACATTAAACAGTTTCCCCACTTCACATACACTATTCTTTTACAAAACCAGCATCCAAAAACAAACAGGGTTTTTAAAACAGCACAAAATACGCTACTAGGCGGCACGGTGGCTCGGGTTTAGCCTGCAGGATGGGGTCCTGGGTTAAATCCCACCAGACACATCCGAAAGGAGTTTGTTTCTCCCCGTGTTTGGTTTCCCTCCCACTTTCCCAAAAGACATACTGATAGGGAATTTAATTGTACCCCATCGGGACAGTGAAATAATATCGAAAGCCTGGGAATTTAAAGGGGCGCTAAAAATGAAAAACAACATCTGCAAGGGTTTTATTTTTCTCCCCTTGTTTCGGGGTTCCCCCACATTCAAAGCAACGGATAGGTTTTTTAGATGTGACCCCACGAGACATGCAATAATGTCGAAAAGCGCGTTTTTTTAAAAGGCGCTTTTAAAAAAGGTAAAAAAAATAAATACATAACGTTTGCGACACACACAAAAAGGGTTTTTCCCCCATACCCAAAAACACAAATACAAAACAAACCTTCCCATGTACACTCAAATAAAATATATAATATAAAAGTATACAAACACATATACATAAACACAACAAAAGTAACATTACCATATTTTCAAAATTCCTTTCAAAAAGTGACGTCACATGCTGTAAAAGGGGGCCTTAAATACACAGGCGTGTAGATCCCCGCAGGCCCCCTTTTTTATTTTCTCTACTATAGCCCTGATCAGATAGACGTGGGGGCAAGAAAAGAGAAAACATTTCTCCAGTGATCGGAGGATGTTGTAGCATTCTGCTCTTTTAGAAAAACGCCTGACTGAACAACATACACTTTTTGCAAGATTTTTCTTGCAAAAGGCGCTTATTCAGTTTTATACAGGGGTTAAAAAAAAACAAAGTTTCAATATTTGCCAATGTTGTCACAATCAAAACCAGAATTTTAGCATCCGGGTTTTTTTTGGTGCCTTACCAGAAATATTCACATTCTGCCTATATTTTTAAAATTATTCCAGAAGCTTTATACCTAACAACCTCCTTAAAAGCATATTGAGATGTACTTAATCTGGGGGCCCATTAAAACCATTGATGGTGCCTTTCAGGGATAGGGGAAGCCACCCATTATATACAATTCTACAAAAAAATGAAAGTGTAGGGCAGGCGTGGGAAAATGAATTTTGAAAAATACATTTACAAAAAAATTTTAATAGGGACCCACATTTAAAATTCCACGAATACACCAGCAATTTATCTAAAAGAAAAGCAATTTTTTGCGATTACTTTACCAAAAGGGGCAGAAAAGACCTATCGGTGAGGAAGGCAGCTAAGGGGATAGGGAGGCGTTTTTTGATAGGTAATGAACTTTTTGCTAAAAAATGTAAATTTTAAAAGTTTCTATTAACACACTTAATTTTTAAACACACCCCAGGAAAAATTAAAAAAAATATGGAAAAACAATTTGCAACTTTTAAAAATTCCCCAATGAAACTGTAGGTTTTTGAAACAAACTTTACGCTGGGGTAAAAAGTGATAGAGATCAAAAGTTAGTACTCTCCCACAGAAAATTAAAACCAGTACCTTTGCAGCAGGCAGTTTATATGCATTTTCTGGAGCACATACGTAATACATCACTGCTGCGCACGTAAATGCACACTAATTTCTGCTGTGCATGACACAGCTTTTCAACATAATACACACATTCTTACACCGTCCCCAAAAAACACACCTCCCACCAAAACACAACCCTCCCCCATACCACACAGGCTCTCAA
Organism: Oophaga sylvatica; assembly: GCA_033576555.1. Taxonomy (NCBI): domain Eukaryota; kingdom Metazoa; phylum Chordata; class Amphibia; order Anura; family Dendrobatidae; genus Oophaga; species Oophaga sylvatica. The sequence continues at coordinate 17,740 of JARQOD010011870.1, forward strand.
GTTCACACACACAACCACACCTTTCCAAATAACCCAGCTGTCACCCGACACAAACATTTCCCCAAAATTCCATACAGTTTTTCTTTTTAAACAAAACACGAAAACCAAATCAAACAGGGTTTGAAACATCACACACATATCGCACATAGGGCACGTGGCCAGGGTTAGCCTGCAGGATGGGGTCCTGGTTTAAACCCACCAAGGAAACATCCGAAAGGATTTTGGGGTATGTTTCCCCGTGTTTGGGGTTTTCCTCCCCATTCCAAAGACAACGGGGGGAAAATTAGATGTGGCCCCACGGACATGAATAAACTGTAAAGCCTGTGGAATTAATGGCGCTATAAAATAGAAAAAATAAAATTTAAAATCTCCCCTTTTTTGCGAACAAAACCCCACATGGGTTTCCTCCCTCACACAAAAACACATATAACAATACATACCTTTTTTTTTTTTTCCCCAGTACACCCTATAATATATATAAAAAAAATAATAGATACAAACCAAAACTAAACCAAAAACTGATCATTTCCAAATTTTAAAACCTTCAAGAAAAGGACGATCACATCGTGAAAGGGCCTTTAGTACACAGGCGTGTAGATCCCTGCAGGGCCCATTTTTATTTTCTCCCAAAAAGCACGATCAATAGATCAGTGTGGGGCAAACAGAGAAAACGTTCCCAGTGATCAGGAAGGATGTTTTAGCACTGCCATTCAAAAACTGGCCTCTGGGCTGTAACACACAAAACTTTTGCAGATTTTTTTTGCTAAAAGTCGCTTAATCTAGTTATACAGGAGTTTAAAAAGTACAATTGTTACAATCGTTTGCCATGTATGTTGTCCCAAGCAAAACCTAGAAAAAAAAGGGTCCTGGGTTTTTTAAGGGCCTTTCCCCCCTGAAAAAATGTCCCCAAAAATTGCCCCAAAATTTTTTTAAAAATTATTCCAGTAACTTATATGCCCCAAAAAACCACCTTAAATTTCAAAAAGAATGTACTTAATTTCTTGGGCCCATTTAAAAACCATTGATGGTTTCCTATTTCAGGAATTTTTGGTTTAAGCCACCTCAAAAATATAATGTCCCACCAAAAAAAAAGAAGTAGTGTAGTTTAGGCGTGGGAAAAAAGGGAAATTTTGTAAATACAAAATTACAAAAAATGTTTAAAAAGGCGACCCAAATTTTTTAAATTTTTACGGTATTTCATTCCAGCAACTTTTCCAAAAAAGAAGCAAATTTTTTGAAAGAAAAACTTTAAAACCCAAAAGGGCAAAAAATCACCAACTTGGTTAAAGGGTAGGGCAGCCCAAGGGGATAAGGGGGAGGCGTTTTTTTATAGGGGTTAAGTAAACATTTTGCTATCAATTTTTGAAAGTTTTTAAAATTTTCTAAAAGACACACGTTAAAAATTTTAAACCCAAAAACCCCGGGTTTTCTTTGTAAAAATATAGGAAAAAAAAATTTTTGCAACTAAATTTAAAAAATTTTCCCCCCCAAAAGGGTTTAAAAATTTTAAGGAAAAGATAACACAACTTTTCTGCTGAAGGGGGAATAGAGGGATAGAATCAAAAAGTTTAATAATTTTTCCCCCATTAAAATTTTACCCCATGTACCTTTTCAGCAGGCAGTTTTATATTCAATTTTCTGAGCACAAAAAGTAAACACTCACGCGCATGCAAAAGTATATGCAAAAACCCCCAAGGCCCCCTGGGGCAAGGACCCCAGCTTGCAACATAAACACACCAAAAAAGTTTAAAAACACCGTCCCTCCACCTACACACACCTCTCCACCAAACACACCCCCCTCCCCCCAGACCCACACATTGGGTCTCAAGGTTTTACACACACCAAAACCCCCCTTCCTAAAAACACCAGCGCACCCGAAAACAATACAGTTTCCCCCCCAATTTAAAATAAAGCAAAACTATTTACAAAACACAGCTATCCCAAAATACAAACACGGGTTTTAAACAAACACACACATATCTGCTACAAAATTTTGGGGGCCCCGGGCCAGGGTTAGCACTGCCCGGGGTTGGGGGGCCGGGTTTTAAAAAACCCCCCAAGGACAACCCTCCGCAAGGGTTTTTTAAAGTTCCCCCGAGTTTTCGGGGTTTTCCCCCCAATTCCCCAAAAACAAAACGATAGGGGAAAAAAGATTGGCCCCATCTGGGAAAAGGACAAAAAATCGAAAGCCTGTGGAAAAAAGGCGCAAAAAAAATGAGTAACAACATCTGCAAGGGGTTTTTTATGTTTCCCCCGTGTTTGCGGGGAAATTTCCCCCCACAAAACCAAAGACAAACGGATAGGGGAAATTTTTAAAAAAGGGGCCCCCTCGGAGACAAAAGGGGGAAAAAGTCTGAAAAACCCTGTGGATTTTAAAAGGCCTAAAAAATGAGAAAAAATAAATAAATACTATACTGTTTGCGAACACACACACTGCTTTTCCCCCCATACACCCAAAAAAACATATATACAATACAAACGCTTCCCCAAAGGGACACCCAAATATATAAAAATAAAATATAAAGTATAAAAAACACAAAAAACCCTAAACACAACAACTTAAAACATTAAACCAAAATTTTCAAATTCCTTTTAAGAATGTGCTGACACATGCCCCGTAAAAAGGGGCCCTTTTGCTACACAGGAAGTGTAGTATCCCTTTCGGTCCCCGTTTCCCTTTTCCCCCTAAAATAGGGACGGGTCAGATTAAACAGAGGGGGCAAGAAACAAAAAAAACAAAAAATTTTTTCTCAGTGACAGGAAAGGATGTTGCCCGCCCCTGCTCATTCAAAAAACTGCCCTGGACGTAACACACATACAAATTTTTGGGAAAATTTTTTTTTTTGCTAAAAGTGCGTTTTATTATCTATTGAACGGGATTTAAAATGTACAATTGTTTCAAGCATTTGCCAGATGTTTCACAAGTAAAACCTAAATTTAGCATCCTGGGTTCTTTTATGGGCCACCCTGATAATATTCACACTTCCCTAAATTTTAATTTCCCAAAAGTTTTAAAAATGCCTAAAAACCCTCCTTTATTGATATGAGATGAACTAAGTACTTGGGCCCATTAAATACCATTAAAGGGCCCATTTTCAGGAGATAAGGTTAAGGCCACCCATTATAACTAATGTCAAAAAAAAAAATGAAATATTAGGTCAGGCGTGGAGAAAATGGGGTTTTGTAAAAACATATTACAACTAATGTTTAAAGGGTACCCACATTTTTTTTTCCCCGTATACATTTCCCGCTACTTTACTAAATAAACAAATTGTTTGACTTCCTTTAAAAAAATGGGAGAAAATGCAAACCACTTTATGGATAGGGGCCAAAAGGGATATGAGGAGGCGTTTTTTGTAGGGGTAAAAGAAAAAATTTTCAAAAAATTTATGTAAAGTTTAAAATTTTTATTAACCCAAATTTTTAAACACACCCCCGTTTTAAATTATAAAAAAAGGAAAAAAAATTTGCAACAAAAAAAATTTTTCCCCCCAGTGTAAAAAATTTAAGAATTGATAACACTAACTTACTGCTGAGGGAAAAGAGTGGATAGAACTAATGTTTGATTTCTCCCCACATGTATTTAACACTGACCTTTTGCAGCAGGCAGTTTTTAAACATCCTCTCCATACGTAATCACACACGTGCAGCACAGTAAGCCACAATTCTGCGTGGGATAAAACAGCGCAAAAAAAAAAACACACATTTCAGTTTCCACTCATCCAAAAACACACACCTCTCCACCAAACACATACCCCCACCTACACACCATGGTCTCTAGTTCCACACACAACCCCACACCTTTCCAATTAAAAAAAAATCAGCGTCACCCGTACACAATAAAATTTTTCCCCCCCATTCCATACACTATTCTATTTTCAAAACACAGCTATCCAAAATACAAACAGGGGGTTTTTAAAAAAAGCACACACAACGCCAAAATCGGCCCGGTGGCCATGGAGCACGCAGCGATGGGTCCCGGATTTAAATCCCCCCCAAAGGGCAACACCGCAAGGAGTTTTAAAAGTCTCCCCTGTTTGCGTGGGTTTTTTCCCCCCCACACCAAAACAAATTGA
>JARQOD010011871.1:0-21813 GCA_033576555.1 Oophaga sylvatica
GATGATGGAGACAGACAGAGATGATGGAGACAGAGATGATGGAGACAGAGAGAGATGATGGAGACAGACAGATGATGGAGACAGACAGAGATGATGGAGACAGAGATGATAGAAATGTGACACATAGACAACGCATGCGCCAAAAAAACGCAAACGCATGCAAAAACATATATAATCGCAGACAAACGCTGCGTTTTTTTGTCAAAATGCGCATGCTGATGCGACTAAATATCGCAGCGTTTACAAGCATTTGCATGCGTTTTTTCAATGCGCTTCATGTGCGCTCGAAACGCAGCGCAAAAAAACGCAAGTGTGAAAGTAGCCTTACCATTGTGAAAATGAAAAATAGGGGGCTAAAAAATCATTTTTTGAGAAAAAAAAATGATTTTTTATTTTCAGGGCTCTGCGTTATAAACTTCTGTATAGTACCTGGGGGTTCAAAGTGCTCACTGTGCATCTAGATAAGTTCCTTAGGGGGTCTTGTTTTCAAAATGGGGTCATTTGTGGGGGAGCTCCAAAGTTTAGGCACACAGGGGCTCTCCAAATACGACATTGTGTCCGCTAACGATTGGAGCTAATTTTCCATTAAAAAAGTCAAATGGCGCTCCTTCCCTTCTGAGCGCTGCCGTGTGCCCAAACAGTGGTTCCCCCCACATATGGGGCACCAGCGTACTCAGGAAAAACTGGACAACTTTTGGGGTCTAATTTCTCCTGTTACCCTTGGGAAAATAAAAAATAGTGGGCTAAAAAATGATTTTTGAGAAACAAAAATTATTTTTTTATTTTCACTGCTCTGCGTTTATAAACTTCTGTGAAGCACTTGGGGGTTCAAAGTGCTCACTACACATCTAGGTAAGCTCCTTTGGGGGTCTATTTTCCAAAATGGGGTCACTTGTGGGGGTTTCTACTGTTTAGTCACATCAGGGGCTCTGCAAACGCAACATGACGCCCGCAGAACATTCCATCAAGTCTGCATTCCAAAATGGCGCTCCTTCCCTTCTGAGCTCTCCATGCGCCCAAACAGTGGTTCCCCCCACATATGGGGCACCAGCGTACTCAGGAAAAACTGGACAACAACTTTTGGGGTCTAATTTCTCCTGTTGCCCTTGGGAAAATAAAAAATAGCGGGCTAAAAAATAATTTATGAGAAACAAAAATGATTTTTTTATTTTCACTGTTCTGCGTTTATAAACTTCTGTAAAGCACTTGGGGGTTCAAAGTGCTCACTACACATCTAGGTAAGCTCCTTTGGGGGTTTAGTTTCCAAATGCGTTTATAAACTTCTGTGAAGCACTTGGGGGTTCAAAGTGCTCACTACACATCTAAGTAAGCTCCTTTGGGGGTTTAGTTTCCAAAATGGGGTCACTTGTGGGGGGTTTCTACTGTTTAGGCACATCAGGGGCTCTGCAAACGCAACATGACGCCCACAGAACATTCCATCAAGTCTGCATTCCAAAATGGCGCTCCTTCCATTCTGAGCTCACCCATGCACCAAAACAGTGGTTCCTACCCACATATGGGGTATTGGTGTACTCAGGACAAATTGCACAACAACTTTTGTGGACCAATTTCTCCTGTTACCCTTGTGAAAATATAAAATAGCGGGCTAAAAAATCATTTTTGAGGAAAAAAATGATTTTTTTATTTTCACTGCTCTGCGTTATAAACTTCTGTAAGCACTTGGGGGTTCAGAGTGCTCACAACACATCTAGATAAGTTCCATAAGAGGTCTAGATTCCAAAATGGTGTCACATGTGGTTTTTTTTCACTGTTTAGGCACACAGAGGCTCTCCTAACGCGTCATGGTGTCCTCTAACGATTGGAGCTAATTTTCCATTCAAAAAGTCAAATGGCGCTCCTTCCCTTCTGAGCCCTACCGTGCGCCCAAACAGTGGTTTATGACCACATATGAGGTATCTGTGTACTCAGGAGAAATTGCCCAACAAATTTTAGAAGCCATTTTATCCTGTTGCCCATGTGAAAATGAAAAAACTGATGCCAATATAAAATTTTTGTCAAAAAAAAGTACTTTCTTTTTTTTACGGATGAATTTGTGAAGCACCTGGGGGTTCAAAGTGCTCAATATGCATCTAGATAAGTTCCTTGGGGGGTCTAGTTTCCAAAATGGGGTCACTTGTGCGGGAGCTCCAATGTTTAGGCACACAGGGATTCTCCAAATGCGACATGGCAACCGCTAAATATTCCAGCATATTTTCCATTCAAAAAGTCAAATGGCACTCCTTCCCTTCTGAGCCCTGCCATGCGCCCAAACAGTGGTTTATGACCACATATGAGGTATCTGTGTACTCAGGAGAAATTGCCCAACAAATTTTAGGATCCATTTTATCCTGTTGCCCATGGGAAAATGAAAAAACTGAGGCTAAAAGAAAATTTTTGTGAAAAAAAAGTACTTTCTTTTTTTTACGGATCAATTTGTGAAGCACCTGGGGGTTCAAAGTGCTCACTATGCATCTAGTTAAGTTCCTTGGGGAGTCTAGTTTCCAAAATAGGGTCAATTGTGGGGGAGCTCCAATGTTTCGGCACACAGGGACTCTCCAAATTCGACATGGCAACCGCTAAATATTCCAGCATATTTTCCATTCAAAAAGTCAAATGGCAATCCTTCCCTTCTGAGCCCTGCCGTGCGCCCAAACAGTGGTTTATGACCACATATGAGGTATCTGTGTACTCAGGAGAAGTTTCCCAACAAATTTTAGGATCTATTTCATCATGTTGCCCATGTAAAAATGAAAAAATTGATGCTAAAAGAAAATTTTGTTGGAAAAATTAAAATGTCAATTTTTTCCTTCCGTGTTGCTTTAGTTCCTGTGAAGCACCTGAAGGGTTAATAATTTTCTTGAATGTAGTTTTGAGTAGCTTGAGGGGTGAAGTTTTTATAATGGTGTCTCTTTTGGGTATTTTCTGCCATATAGACCCCTCAAAGTGACTTCAAATGTGAGGTGGTCCCTAAGAAAAATGGTTTTGTAAATTTTGCTGTAAAAATGAGATATCGCTGGTCAACTTTTAACCCTTATAACTTCCTAACAAAAAAAAATTTTGTTTCCAAAATTGTGCTGATGTAAAGTAGACATGTGGAAATGTTATTTATTAACAATTTTGTGTCACATAACTCTCTGGTTTAACAGCATAAAAAGTCAAAATTTGAAAATTGCTAAATTTTCAAAATTTTCGCCAAATTTCCATTTTTTTCACAAATAAATTTACCACTAACATGAAGCCCAATATGTCACGAAAAAACAGTCTCAGAATCGCTAGGATCCGTTGAAGCGTTCCTGAGTTATTACCTCATAAAAGGACATTGGTCAGAATTGCAAAAAATGGCAAGGTCATGAAGGGGTTAAAGATGGTCAAGAAATACCTGGCATGCCAAAGCAGCATACTCTCTAATTCCTCTGCAACTTTCAACTATTGGGTTTCAAAGCTGGACACCTGGCTTGATCTGTCACTCTATGACTTCGAGGTGTTGTGCTGCCCTGCCACTAGCCTCTTGTCTGAGCAGATTTTTAATGCCGCCAAGGGGTCATAAGACATGCACTTTCGTCTGTCAACAGAGAATGCAGACAGGTTCACTCTCACAAAAAAAGAGCAAAGCCTGGATTATCCCACACTTTTTCACACCACCAGATGGCGGTAACACATAAAGTGTTTCCAATCTTCAATATTTTAAAGAGGCACACCAGTTGTTGCCTTTCAGGGGTTTATGGAAGATCCTCCTCATAATTTCTGTATGGCTTTGGACTTTCTGCAAAGCCTTTATGACCGTATAAGTACATCAACTACACATTAAAAATATTTTTGTTCACTTTTTTTATGGATTCAATGACTCATCCATACAGTTTAAAACGGTTATTGTTGCATTGTGGTTATATGTAAAACTTACAGCAAGAGTAGAAAATATTTCAGGATTAGATTATTCATCCATACAGTATTACATGCAGTCTGTCATATTTTGGTGGTGTATAACAGTAGAAAAGAGCAATTGAAAATTTTGCTTCTTTGTTCACATTTCTTACCAATACACTATTCCATGTTCTGGGGTACATTTTTGTGATACATAATACTCAAAAAATAGTTTGCAAATTTTGCAGGGTTACATTTCTCAGCCATACAGTATTACAAGTTCTGGGGTAGATTTCCTTTGTATATAACCTTCAAAAACATATTTCCAAATTTATCGGTGTCACATTGTTCACCCATTGGGTATTACATCTTCTTGGGTACATTTCATTGCTATAAAAGCCTACAAATATAGCTGAAAATTTATTGGTATTATATTGCTCACCCATAGGGTATTACATCTTCTTCTGTACATTTTTTGCTATAAAAGGCTCAAAAAACTTGTTAAAAGTTATCGGTGTTATATTGCTCATCCATAAGGTATTACATATTCTTGGGTACAGTTCATGGCTACGAAAACCTCAAAAAACTTGTTAAAAAATTTAGGCTGTGTGTACAGATTGCAGATTTGGTGCATTTTGTTGCATTTTTCTGCGTGGATTTGTGACAAAACCTGAAGCAAAACATGATGACAGCAAAGTGAATGAGAAACCTGAAGTGTCATGCACATGTCGAGTATTTTTGACTTGCAGATTTGATGCAGAAAATAATCTACAGCATGTCAATTCTGTGATTTTGCTGCTGCGTTTTTCAGCATTCATTTCCCTTCTTTCAATAAAAATGCAAGCAAAAAAGCACCAAAGAGGCATTTTTGCAGTTGCGTTATCCATGCCAAGAGATGCAGAAATGGTGCCGAAATTTTACTCAATGTGTACACATACACTTATCGGTAGTATATTGCTCACCCATAGACTATTTGGTGGTTTGGAGTACAATTTCTTGGTATAAAATCCTCAAAAGTGAACAGCCTTTATGAGTCTAGGAGAACAATACATGACAGTGTGACCAGAATGTGTATTAGGCCTCCTTTAGTGCCTACACTATGTTCCAAATTATTATGCAAATGATATTTTTCTCTGATTTTCCTAAGTGGTCGGTGCAAATGACAGTCAGTCTAATAAAAGTCATCACCTGTTAGAGTATACATTGAATTTTATTGAAGAAACCTCCCAATGATAACAGTATAATCTCCAAAATGGAAAAAAACTCAAAATGCATTGTTCCAAATTATTAGGCACAGTAGAATTTCTGAACATTTGATCTGTTTTAAAGAACTGAAAATGCTCATTTGTGGAATTTGCAGCATTAGGAGAACACATTCACTGAACAAAAAAGCTACTTAACTCCAAAACATCCTAACAGGCCAAGTTACATGTTAACATAGGAACCCTTCTTTGATATCACCTTCACAATTCTTGCATCCATTGAACTTGTGAGTTTTTGGAGAGTTTCTGCTTGTATTTCTTTGCATGAAGTCAGAATAGCCTCCCAGAGCTGCGGTTTTGATGTGAACTGCCTCCCACCCTCATAGATCTTTGCTTGATGATACTCGAAAGGTTCTCTATAGGGTTGAGGTCAGGGGAGTTTATCTCCTTCTATTCCCATAGCAGCCAATGACTCCAAGGTATTCTTTGCAGCATGAGATGGTGCATTGTCATGAATGAAGATGATTTTGCTCCTGAAGACACGTTTCTGCTTTTTATACCATGGAAGAAAGTTGTCAGTCAGAAACTCTATATATTTTGCAGAGGTCATTTTCACACCTTCAGGAACCTTAAAGGGCCCTACCAGCTGTTTCCCCATGATTCCGGCACAAATCATGACTCCTCCACCTCCTTGCTAACGTAGCAGCCTTGTTGGGACATGGTGGCCATCCATCAACCATCCACTACTCCATCCATCTGGACCATCCATGGTTGCTCACCACTCATCAGTAAACAAGACTGTTTGAAAATCAGTCTTCATGTATGTCTGGGCCCACTGCAACCATTTCTGCTTGTGAGCACTGTTTAGATGTGGCCGAATAGTAGGTTTATGCACCACAGCAAAACTTAGAAGGATCCTACACCTTGTGGTTCGAGGGACTCCAGAGGCACCAGCAGCTTCAAATATCTGTTTGCTGGTTTGTAATGGCTTTGTAGCAGCTGCTCTCTTAATCCGATGAACTTGCCTGGCAGAAACCTTCCTCATTCTGTCTTTATCAGCACAAACACATCTGTGCTCAGAATCAGCCACAAATCTCTTAACAGTACGATGATCAAGCTTAAGTTTTCGGGAAATATCTAATGTCTTCATCTCTTGAGCAAGGCATTGCACTATTTGATGCCTTTCAGCAGCAGAGAGATCCTTTTTCTTTCCCATATTACTTGAAAACTCTGGCCTACTTAATAGTGTGGAACATCCAGTTTTCCTTTTATTGGGCTCACATGGCAAACTAATTATCACAGGTATCCAAGATTGATTTCAGTGATCCAAAGAACCCTGAGACACAATACCATCAATGGGTTTCATTTACAAAAAAAACAAAAAAAGCTATGACACTTAAAACCAATTTGCATAATAATTTGGAACATAGTGTCACATTGCCCTGGCTCACATTGCAAACTCAACTTCTTCAGCGATGCTCTAGGAGTGCTGAACGCCTTTGGAGAAAAACCCGCACACCAGAAGACTTCATCCACTTTAAATTCATGTTAAGAACATATAATGCAGCCCTTCACCTCGCCAAACAGACCTACTTCACCACCCTGATCTCCTCACTAGCCAACAACCCCAAGAAACTTTTTGACACTTTTCACTCCCTCCTCAGGCCAAAAGCACAAGCCCCTATCACAGACATCTGTGCTGATGACCTGGCCTCCCATTTTACAGAAAAAATAGATACTATCCGTCAGGAAATCTGCTCTCAACCACCAAGGGCTGTGACTCCCATCCCACCCTGCTGTTCCCCTGGCTCACTTTCCACATTTGATCCCATCACAGAAGAAGAAGTCTCCAGACTCCTCTCTTCCTCTCGTCCGACTACATGCACTACCGACCCCATTCCCTCACATCTCCTCCAGTCTCTCTCTCCAGTTGTCACAACTCACCTAACTAAAATCTTTAATCTCTCACTCTCCTCTGGCATTTTCCCATCCTCCTTCAAACACTCCATCATTACTCCACTACTAAAGAAACCCGCTCTCGACCCTTCCTGCACAAACAACTACAGACCGGTCTCCAATCTCCCCTTCATCTCTAAACTTTTGGAGCGCCTAGTCTACTCCCGCCTTACCCGTTACCTCTCCAATCACTCCCTCCTAGACCCTTCACAGTTCGGCTTCCGCCCCCTACATTCGACCGAAACTGCACTCATTAAAGTGACCAATGACCTTCTTACAGCAAAACGTAACGGTGACCACTCTCTGCTCATTCTTCTCGATCTTTCTGCAGCTTTCGACACGGTTGACCACCGTCTCCTACTGTCTAGGCTTCACTCACTAGGTATTAAGGACACTGTTCTCTCCTGGTTCATCTCCTATCTTTCTGACCGCTCCTTCAGTGTTTCGTTCTCTGGCTCCACATCATCTCCTCTTCCTCTCACTGTCGGTGTACCCCAGGGTTCAGTCCTTGGCCCCCTTCTCTTCTCTCTCTACACGGCCCCAATTGGACAGACCATCAGCAGATTTGGCTTTCAGTACCATCTTTATGCTGATGACACACAACTATACACGTCATCCCCGACCTTACCCCTGCTGTACTACAGAACGCCACTGACTGTCTGTCCGCAGTCTCCAACATCATGTCCGCTCTCTATCTGAAACTCAACCTCTCCAAAACTGAACTTCTTCTGCTCCTGCCATCTACTAACCTCCCTAAATTTGACATATCCCTCTCCGTGGGTGGCACCATAATAACACCCCGGCAGCAGGCTCGCTGTCTGGGTGTTATGTTTGACACCAATCTCTCCTTCACCTCCCATATACAATCTCTTGCCCGCTCTTGCCGCCTACACCTAAAGAACATCTCTAGAATCCGCCCTTTTCTCACCTTGGAAACAACAAAAACCCTCACTGTAGCATTGATCCACTCCCGCCTGGACTACTGCAACGCTCTATTACTTGGCCTCCCCATTACTCGACTATCCCCTCTCCAGTCCATCCTTAATGCAGCAGCCAGGGTAATCCATCTGGCTAATCGGTACTCGGACGCATCCGCTCTTCGCCAGTCCTTACACTGGCTGCCCATTCATTATAGGATACAATTCAAAGTACTGGTTCTCACCCACAAAGCTCTCCACAGTGCAGCACCCCCCTACATCTCCTCCCTCATTTCTATCTATCGGCCTAACCGACTGCTGCGCTCTGCAAACGACTTTTGACTAACCTCTGCACTAATCCGTACCTCCCACTCCCGACTCCAAGACTTCTCCCGCGCTGCGCCAATCCTCTGGAATGCTCTACCCCAAGAAATTAGGACTATCCACAATTTGCATGGTTTCAGGCGCTCCCTCAAAACACATTTGTTCAGAGCGGCCTATCACATTCACTAATCAAAGTCATTCTATGTGTAAGTGTGTGTGTGTAGCCCATTCACTATCTCCATCCATCCCTCACTCCCTCAAGATGGCTGGACCATCATTGTAAATGCACCATTGTATATATACACCTGTACTTTGTATCTCTCCCACCTCATTGTAGATTGTAAGCTCTCACGAGCAGGGGCGGCTTATTTTGCTTTAATTATTGTATTAACGTTGTTACTTATGACTTGTGTTCTGAAACTGTTAAACTGTAAAGCGCTGCGGAATATGATGGCGCTATATAAATAAAGATTATTATTATTATTATAGTGTAATAAAGGGTATTTGAGTCCCTTTGACCTCTGAGTCCCTAATTTTTTGCAGTTCTTGCTGCCTTCATAAATTCAACTGATATTTAATATTTTTTAATAAAGACACCAATTTTGGTTTACATAAATTATTTTAAAATTTTGTCTTATATACAAGTCATTATAGAGGAAAAAATGTTTCTTCACATTTTTTTCTTGTAAAATTAAATTTCTCATTGGTTTGGAATGTTTTATTGTCACTCCTTAGGCTATGTTTCCACGCTGCATACTGGCAGCCCTTTGGACGGAGAAGAAACCCCGCTCCGCCTAAAGCGCTGTCCCCTGTTGTACACGCGGTAATACCATGTGTGTTCATTGAACACATGCGGAATCACCGCATCCTATCCAGAGACAGGATTTTTTGTTTTGCCGAGAAGGAGCGTCTCCGCAAGAAAAATAGACACGCTGCGGTCTATAAAGATGCGCCACATGTCCGGATAAGCAGGGCCACCAGATGCAGCCCTGCGCGCATTATGGAGACGGGATTTCATAAAATCCCCTCCACTATGTTGTAACCTCTGGACGCTGCAACTGTTAGGGTTTGAGTTCCCAATGCTGCACAAGGGGAATCTCGAGTCATTCCCACAGCGGTCCTCCATCCATCTCCGGCCGCAGTGGAGCCTGCTCAGCAAAGATGTCGGTCCCAGCGTCTTGCCCGGTATAATACTGTGCAGAGACTTGTTGCTGCCTCTCCTTGATCTTCAGTTGTAACCAGTGCTGGAGCAGGCAGATTTGGGACTAAGTCCTCTGTTTCTTCTTCTGAGCATGCCCAGGGCAAGATCTCCCATCGGAGATCAGGAGTCACATGCTCAGATTCAGCTACGACTCCTATTGGTCCTCCAGGAAGGTCCTGTAGCTGTTTGTGATCTGAAGAAGCTTTCTATTGGTCCTTTCTGGAAGGTCTTCTACTCGTGGCTGCTATAAAAGGTTGTCTTGATCGCACGGCCGTGCGCTAGTATCAAACCTTTATGTGCTTTGCGCCAGTATGGTCATGCGTGTGTGTGGTTAGGGCAGCTGAAATACGCCAGTACAATACCGACCTAATCGGTGAGGAGCTTGGTGTGCTAGCTGGTCAGGGTCGGTGTCTTAGATGCCTTTAGAATACCGGCATAACCGGTGAGGAGTTTGGTTGCCGTATTCAGGGCCAGGCGTACAGATGCCATAGATAGCGCATGACCTCTTCCTATGTTCGCTTAGCAGTCAACTGTGTACCTGGACACAGTAGGATTTCTCAGCGGCTCTGTGACGCAACAGGGTTCGCTTTAAAACGCTAGTCAGCGCCCTAGCGTTTTACTTTGCGGCTCACTGAAGCTAAGTGAGTTCGTACTTATCGCCATGTAGCGCTGCGGCATTCTCGCTAGCAGCTCTGTAGATTTACAGAATTCGCACTAACTGCCACCGCGTGCTACGGCGTTTTTTTTTAGCGACTCTGCGGGTTAACAGAGTTCGCTACTTTCGCAATCTTACTAGCAGCAGGCTCTGCCTGCACGGTGGACTCCGAGCTGCGAACGCACCTTTCTACATTATTTATTAGGTGCGTTCCACAGACCCTAACATAATACTAGCGCCAGGGTCTGGCTAGTAAAATGGCAGATGAACAGCATTTACAGCTGTACATCCAGCAGCTGGAGGGTAGGTTGGAGGCTCTTGAGCGAGCAACCTCAGCTGTGGATGTGACAGCAGTCGCTGTTCAGGCTGCTAGCATGGTTGCAGCCAGTTTGTCCTCTGCCACCTCTGCCCCTGCATTGTCCCGCCTCCCGCTTCCAGACAAGTTTGCTGGTGACAGCAAGCAATGTCGGTGATTCGTGAATCAGTGCTCCATACACCTCGAGCTTCTGGCTGCACGTTTCCCCACGGATCGGGCACAAGTGGGCTTTGTGATAGCTCTTCTGTCGGGCAGAGCGTTGGAGTGGGCAATGCCGCTGTGGGAGCGCAACGACCGTGTGGTGCAGAGCGCTCCTCATTTTCTGGAGGCTCTGAAAAAGGTTTTTCTAGGACCTCAGGTCACCCACGATAAGGCGCTCAAACTGCTGGCAAGTACCCAGGGTTCGACTTTGGTCAGCCATTTTGCTGTCCAATTTTGGACTCTGGCCTCGGAATTAGAGTGGCCAGATAAAGTCCTCATTCCCGTGTTCTGGAGAGGACTGGCGGGTCATGTGAAGGACTCCTTGGCTACCAGGGAGATTCCTGCCACACTGGAGAAGCGTATCGCTATTTCCACCCGCGTCGACCTCCATTTCCACAAGTGGAGGCTGGAATGTGCCCAGTGTAAGCAGAGGGTTCGGTTGGCTCCTACCTTCGCCACCCCTCTGGAGTCGCCCGTTCAGGCACCCGACCTTCAGGAGGCTGCTACTGCGGGATCTAAATCTCGTGCCACTTGTCCATCCCCGATTTGTTATATTTGCCAGCAGCAGGGACATTTTGCCAACCGATGTTCACAGTGGTTGAATAAACGGTCGCGCCCAGTAACCGTAGGAACAGGGTCACTGGACGCCATGACTTTTGCCCCTAAAGTGCTCCTCAGGGGATAATTACACACAGTTCTACCACTCTACCCATCAAACTGTATGTGGATTCTGGGGCAGAGGGGAATTTTATGACGTCCTCCTTTGCTTCTCGCCACACCATGACTTTGGTGTTGCTGGCTGAACGAGTGTCGGTATGGGTGTTGAACGGAACAATTCTGCCCACACAAATCACCCATCAGTCTGTCCCACTCACCTTGTCTATGTCTTCTTCCCATCAGGAGAATATATCATTTTTTATCCTCCCTGAGGGTATAGATGAGGTTTTGTTGGGATTACCCTGGCTCTGCTACCACTCTCCCCATATTGAGTGGTCTTCAGGGAGAATTCTGGGTTGGGGTAATTTATGTAAAGGCAGATGCATTAGGGATAGCGTGCTGGTCACCACCACTGAGATACCCATAGACCTCTCTCCTCTTCCCAAGGTCTATTGGTCCTATGCCGACGTATTCTCGAAGAAAGCTACGGAGACTCTTCCGCCTCATCGCCCCTATGACTATCCTATCGACCTCTTGCCTGGAGCTGAGCCTCCTAGGGGAAGGGTTTATCCACTCTCTCTTCCTGAGACAGAGGCCATGTCCCAATATATTCAGGAGAACTTGGCAAGGAGATTCATTAGGAAGTCGGTGTCACCAGCGGGAGCAGCGTTCTTCTTTGTGCCGAAGAAGAATGGAGAATTACGTCCGTGCATTGATTATAGGGGTCTCAACGCTATCACTGTGAAAAATAAATATCCTTTGCCGCTAATCTCTGAGCTCTTTGACAGGCTTCGGGGAGCAAAGGTATTTACTAAGCTAGACCTGCGGGGTACGTATAACCTGATTCGCATCCGTGAGTGGGACGAATGGAAGACGGCATTTAATACCAGGGATGGGCATTACGAATATCTGGTAATGCCCTTCCCCATCTGTCTTCCAAGACTTTGTGAACGACATCTTCCAGGATATGTTGACCACCTAGGTGGTAGTCTATCTGGATGACATTCTCATCTTTTCTCCTGATATGGCCTCCCACTGGAGAGATGTCTGCAAGGTTTTCACCCTCTTGCGAGCAAATTCCCTATATGCGAAGTTGGAGAAGTGCATGTTTGAGCAGGAGTCTCTACCTTTGCTGGGCTATATCATCTCCGCCCAGGGATTGGCTATGGATCCTGACAAACTACAGGCTGTAATAGATTGGCAAGAACCCCACTCCCTTAAAGCGGTGCAGCGCTTTATGGGGTTCATTAACTACTATCGCCAATTCTTTCCCCACTTCTCTACTTTGGTAGCTCCCTTGGTAGCCTTCACCAGGAAGGGAGCTAATCCCAAGTTGTGGTCAGAGGAGGTCACCAAGGCGTTCTCCTCCATCAAGTCGCATTTTGCCTGTGCTTCCATCTTACATCGCCCCGATGTTGATAAGCCGTTTATTTTAGAGGTGGATGCCTTTTCTGTTGGTGCTGGACCAGTTCTTTTTCAAAAGGAATGAAAACAAAAAATGGCGCACAGCAGCAATAATGATAACTAAATATAACTAAGGGGTGCACAACCAGTAGTCCAAAACTGGATGAAAGCACAAGAAAAAGAAAACCACTATAAGGTATGCACACCACAACTGAGTAATCAGAAAATGAAAAAAGCTTTATTGCACAACATTAAAAAACAATTAAAAACAATAGAAAACCCACGCATGGATCCCACCAAGCAATTGCTAACCTATAATAAAGCTCAGAACAATCATCAGATGAACAAATACATGTCCTAAAATGATACAAAGATAGCAACAAAAGGGCATGCAACCCTGTGTGGTAAGTCCACTGAAAGACAGCATATGATGCAATCACCTAAACGCCACTGCCATGGGAGCGCAATAAAAGGTAAAAAACCTGTCACAGAATAATAATAGTGATGCACCACCGCCCAAATGGCAGTCAAAACCTCCCCATAATAGAGAAAGCTCACGTGTGGCTGAATAGAATCAGGGCTACATGTGGACGGCAAACCCGATGAAGGCAAATGCAGGGGGACCCAAAGGCAGGGCGACCCAACGCGTTACGCCGCTAC
Organism: Oophaga sylvatica; assembly: GCA_033576555.1. Taxonomy (NCBI): domain Eukaryota; kingdom Metazoa; phylum Chordata; class Amphibia; order Anura; family Dendrobatidae; genus Oophaga; species Oophaga sylvatica. The sequence continues at coordinate 13,355 of JARQOD010011871.1, forward strand.
AGGGGCGGCTTCGTCAGGGGAAGTGAAAACGTGCTTGCAAAGCTAGAGTATATACCTGTTAGATGAGAGAATAAAAAAAGGCAGGTGTGTCGCGACATCGATGATTCATACCTGAAGTCAGAACACCGGAAGTGGGGCGGCTGTTCCGAGGCAGGCAGACGTCTCTGCTAATGGTGAGCGGCGCACGGCGTCATAAAGACGCCAAGTAGCGATCACCATAGAAACCAATGGGCGCATGCGCAGCTCCCGGGAGCAGATGATGAATAATGGCCACGGACAAATGAACAAAGTGATAATATTGCATTGACGAAAGATAGAAATGACCAGGAAAAGCATCAAAAGAGGCCCAGCCCAAAGGAATGTGCACCGCGGTTTGTAGACAGAGGGGGTAGGGTTATTCATGGGAACAACTAGAGCACACTAAATTAAGAAAGAAAACCCACTGAAATAAACAAAAAAATATGAATAATATAGCAAAGGACAAAAACTAAACAAAATATGAACAAAGAATAGAAAATAATAAACATAAATGGTAATGAATAATAACAAAAGCAAAAAAACATAATAAACAAAAATAATAATAAATAATAAAAGAAAATAATAACAAATAAAAGAACACACATATACAAACTTGTACAACAAATAAATACAAACAATTGCACGTGAAAATAATAAACTGAAAAAAATCATCAAAGGAAATAAAGAAAAAAACCACGAATAAACACACAATAACACAAGGGGCCATATCAAAAAGCCCTAAAAAAGCTGGAGGTAGCGGCATAAGCCACAAAATTTCCTGGAAAGATGGATTGATTCCAAGGCTCCAGACGATGTCGATGTAGTCCTGAACTTAATGAAGAAAAAATAGCACTAAGTGCATGACGTAACATGCTACGATGCCGCAGTCAAGTGACGACGATCCCAGACCAAAAAGCCGTATGAGAATAGTTGCGGTAGTCCAAGATGGATGACATCTTCAAAAGGAAGGCCGAATTTATTCCAAAATAAGCAGTAATCTTCATTTGTTCCAGGAAATCCAAGTGGATCCATTCCAAGGTAATGGGCAACAGCCATGTACTTCTAGAGGAACGAAGGAGTAATGGCATCAGATGCCAATATACCGAGCTCCAGTACTGCAAACAATGACACTGATCAGAGGCTCCAAAAGACAAGTAAATTGAAACAGAAAAAAACTATTATTGTTCTTGTCGTCACTGCTTGTCTCGTTAACCCTTTCCTCCTGGGAATGTGGTACCAGAGAGAATAAGACACAGACACAGAGTATGCGTCAATAAACTCTACCCTTTATTGCTGGATACGGGATTTATATACATCCCTGAAGCAGGAAGCGGAATTACCATATATGGCGGTTAATACAACTTATCACTAAAACACGTAGAATACTGATTTTAACCGAAAACTCCATTCTTGCCCTTGTCTCCCAGAACTACTCAGGCGGGCGGGGGTGTATTGACTAAAATGAGGAACATCTTATCTTGACTTCTGGTACTCATCAGCCTGTCTAAAAGAAAACAAGGCCTTTGAGATAAAAAAAGAAAAATGCTGGTTCAGCTCTAACATTCCCTCCTTTTGTTCCTTCATTTGATCAATACACATCTTCATACCTCCTCTGTGTCTTAGTACATCGTTTAATACACATCAAACAGATTTTAAAAACTAAATAGATAGCAAGACATATCAATAAAACCTGTAGGCCAGCTTGTATCACCCCAGTCAGCCAACCCCCTATACCTTTGAACCAATTTGCGGGGTTAAGAAAGGAGAAAGTGTTTGCCCACCATGAATCTTGATTCTTCAGATTTGCCTCATCATATAGTTTCCTTAACTTTATGACATCCTCTAGCTTATGTTTAAGGGTTAAAACACTAGAATTATCAATATAATGACAACATGCAGGTCCAATAATCTGGCACATCCCTCCTTGAGCTGCAGTCAGGTAATCTAACACGAGGGTATGTTGGTTAGTAACAATAATTAACTGGTTCTGTACTGCAAGGGACCCATTGATGATATCTAAAATATCCCATATTTGATCATCTAGGTAATCTGTGGATTCTACCAACTTATCCCATGTCTGAGCTATCATTGGGTAGATAAATAATGCACTGAAAAATTTATTTGCTACCCCCATCTACACGGCTAAGTCTGTTCCAAGCATCCGTTACTGTAAGGATGCAAGCAAATGTCATTAGTAGCATCATTGCTCTTCTGGAGGCTCTCCAAGGATCTTCTTACAATGCGATGCGTGGATCCAAGTTTCCTTGCCTTGTACCTTGACTACGGTACTTGTCATCAGTAGAACTTGAAAAGGTCCATCAAATCTCGGATCCAGACTCTTTCTCACGTGTCTTTTAATGACTACCCAGTCTCCGGGCTGCAGGCTGTGACTCCCAGGATCCTGGTTCGGATCTGGAAGAGAACTGAAGACATTATCATGTACTTTCTTAAGTCTTTTATGCAAATCCCTTACATATGAGCTTAATACATGGTTACTCATTTCCAGTGCTTGGGGAAAGAAACATCCTAAGCTAGGCACTTTGCCAAATAGTACTTCATACGGAGAAAGTCCAGTTCTCCTATTTGGAGTATACCTTACTGAATATAGGGCTAAGGGTAAACATTCAGGCCAAGATTTCCTTGTTTCAGCCATGGCCTTTTGGATTTTTAGTTTCAATGTCCCATTTAGTCTTTCTACTTTTCCACTGCTTTGTGGATGGTATGGGGTGTGGAAAGCTTGTTGAATTCTTAGAGCTGTCAAAACTTCATTCATTATTTCACCTGTGAAATGTGTACCTCTGTCACTCTCTATCACCTCTGGTACTCCATACCTGCACACCACCTCCGCAAGCAGCTTCTTTGCGGTTGCCGCAGCCATAGCCTTGGCAATCGGGAAAGCCTCCGGCCATCCTGAGAATAATACAGACCAACACATACTCCCATGACCCTGATTTTGGCAGCTGAATATAATCAATCTCCAACATCATGTCTGCTCTCTATCTGAAACTCAACCTCTCCAAAACTGAACTTCTTCTGCTCCCGCCGTCTACTAACCTCCCTAAATCTGACATTTCCCTCTCAGTGGGCGGCACCATAATAACACCCCGGCAGCAGGCTCGCTGTCTGGGTGTTATGTTTGATACCAATCTCTCCTTCACCTCCCATATACAATCTCTTGCCCGCTCTTGCCGCCTACACCTAAAGAACATCTCTAGAATCCGCCCTTTTCTCACCATGGAAACAACAAAAACCCTCACTGTAGCATTGATCCACTCCCGCCTGGACTACTGTAACGCTCTATTACTTGGCCTCCCCATTACTCGACTATCCCCTCTCCAGTCCATCCTTAATGCAGCAGCCAGGGTTATCCATCTGGCTAATCGGTACTCGGACGCGTCCGCTCTTCACCAGTCCTTACACTGGCTGCCCATTCATTATAGGATCCAATTCAAAGTACTTGTTCTCACCCACAAAGCTCTCCACACTGCAGCACCCCCCTACATCTCCTCCCTCATTTCTATCTATCGGCCTAACCGACTGCTGCGCTCTGCAAACGACTTTCGACTAACCTCTGCACTAATCCGTACCTCCCACTCCCGATTCCAAGACTTCTCCCGCGCTGCGCCAATCCTCTGGAATGCTCTACCCCAAGAAATTAGGACTATCCACAATTTGCATGGTTTCAGGCGCTCCCTCAAAACACATCTGTTCAGGGCGGCCTATCACATTCACTAATCAAAGTCATTCTATGTGTAAGTGTGTGTGTGTGTGTAGCCCATTCACTATCTCCATCCATCCCTCACTCCCTTAAGATGGCTGGACCATCATTGTAAATGCACCATTGTATATACACACCTGTATTTTGTATCTCCCCCACCTCATTGTAGATTGTAAGCTCTCACGAGCAGGGCCGTCTTATTTTGCTTTAATTACTGTATTGTTAACGTTGTGACTTATGACTTGTGTTTTGAAACTGTTAAACTGTAAAGCGCTGCGGAATATGATGGCGCTATATAAATAAAGATTATTATTATTATTATTATTAATCTGCAGTCTCTGGAAAGGAGAGAGGGGCCGAGGGGTGTGTTTGGGTGGTGTCTTGACTACCCTTCCCTGATTATGTGTAGCACATACCATGCATCCCTGGATCAAGCCTTCTATACAGGTGGAAAAGCCTGGTGCCACCCAATGCTTCTGCATCACACTCATCACAGCAGTTTTGGACTGGTGGGTTGGCCCATGTAACATCTGGGCGACCGCAGGGTACAATGCCCTTGGAAGGCATCGACGCATCCCTCTTCCCCATACCCCATTTGCTTCATTCAGACATGCACCTTCTTTTTCCCACTTTTCTACTTCCTCCTGGTGCACCTGAGCCTGCATCTGAGATAAGGCATCCTCCGACACAAAGGGATTTTTGGGAGCGCTTACCTGGTGCATCGTTACCCCTTGGAGTGGTCTACTGGCTGCTGTTTTTGCTGCTGCATCAGCCATTGCGTTTCCTTTACTCACCTGATCAGTGCGTCTGGTATGTGCTTTAACTTTTATGACAGCTACCTCTTTTGGTAATTGTAATGCATCAATTAACTGCTGGACTGCGTCAGCATTTTTAACGGGATGTCCTGCTGCCGTCAGGAATCCTCTAGATTTCCAAATTGGACCAAAATCATGAGCTATACCGAATGCGTATCTAGAATCTGTGTAGATGTTAACAATTCTACCTTCAGCTATCTTACAGGCCTCGGTCAGAGCCTTAAGTTCAGCCTCCTGGGCTGACTGATGAGGGAGCATTGGTTCTGCCTTGATTACCGCATTCAGGGAGACGATGGCATACCCAGTGTGGAAGGTACCTGAGTCATCTTGGTGGCGAGATCCATCTACAAAAAATTCAAAATCAGCATTAGGTCTTTCAGTTTCAAACACTGTGGGTAGGCCTGCTGTTTCCTCTGCCATAAGCTGAACACAATCATGAGGAATCTCCTCTCTTGGATCCTCTTTGTACAATACCGTACCTGACCCCTCCTTTAGATCCGAGAGAGGTAACAATGTGGCAGTATTAAGTGTGGTACATCTCTGCAGAGAAACATTTGGAGGCATTAAAAGTGCACATTGTAATCGAAGGTGACGTGCAGCTGAAAGATGTGCCGGCTGCACCTGGTTCAGTATGGTGTATACATCATGAGGTGTAAGTACTGTAAGTGGGTGATCAAGAACAATGTCTGACGATTTGTGGAGCAATTGTCCTACAGCATGTAATGCCCGTACACAGGACGGGGCACCTCTAGCCACTGCATCTAGTCTTCCACTGAAATAGGCTACTGGCCTTTGATTGTCACCATGTAACTGGGTCAATACCCCTGCTGCGTGTCCCTGCTGTTTGTGGAGATACAGGGTGAATGGTAGTTCATAGTTGGGGGTTCCTAGCGCTGGAGCTGCCAAAATCCTGTTTTTGAGAGAATAAAAACAGTCTATACCTTCAGGAGTTAGTTTAAAAGGCACCATGGTGATACAGTCATAGAGAGGTTGCATGAGGATTGACACAGCATGTATCCACTGTCTGCAGTAGGAAACCAGTCCAAGAAATGTCCTAAGAGCAGCAACATTAACAGGAATAGGAAAATTCTGTACAGATTCTTTGCGAGCGCTGGTCAGATGTCGCGCCCCCGGTGTAATGCAATGTCCCAAAAAGATAACTGAAGATTTACAAAACTGAAGTTTATCCTTTGACGCTTTACATCCAGCTTGGTACAGAAACAACATGAGTGATATTGTTGCAGTGTGACACTGTTTCCTGGAGGGGGCACAAATCAGTAAATCATCAACATATTGCAGAACAACTACTTTTGGCATTTTCCATTTTTCCAGTATCTCTTGCATACTGGCAGTATACATAGTGGGTGAATTCTGGGCACCCTGGGGCAATACTGTCCAAGTATACTGATTCCCTTGAAATGTAAAAGCAAACAAATACTGGCATTCAGGGTGCAATGGGATGCTAAAAAATGCGTTTGCCAAGTCAATCACTGAAAAACAAAGAGCACTAGCCGGGATCTGAGACAGAAGGGTGTGAGGATTTGGAACAACTGGTGTGAGGATCTCTGTAGCTTTGTTCACTAGCCGAAGATCATGGACCATTCTGTACGCTGCTGGCTGCCCCGGTGCTGTTTTCTTTTTAACTGGGAACAGAGGGGTGTTACATGGAGGACTGGGTCTTAACTAAAACACCACTTGCTACCAGTTTCTGTACCTGCTGAGCTATAGCCGACTCTTGAGCCGAACTAAGAGGATACTGTCTCTGTTGGGGCAGGATTGCACCTGGCTTTAATTTGACCATGACTGGCTGCACCCTTAATCTGCCCACATCTGTTTTATCTGAAGCCCAGAAATCATGCGGTATCACACCTTCTAACATTGAAGGAAATTCATTTGTGTCCTCTATACTGGCAACATCTAGTGACATGATTTTACAAAGAGTGCTTGGCTTCAATCCTGGTGTCATAGTGACAGTCCCATCAGGATGATACTCAATATGTGCTTGTAATTGAGACAATACATCACATCCTAAAAGATTACATTGACCCCGCGGTGATAGCATTAACTGTGTGTGTACAGTGGTTCCTTGAATTTGCAGGGGAATCTTTTTAGTGACGGGGAGCAGGATAGATGGAGAGTTGTAAGGAGTCGCTATAACATGGTGGGAGAAATCACTCTTCCCAAATGGCCAGTCCTCTTCTGTAATTACTGAATTGTCTGCCCCCATGTCCACTTGGAACTCAACCTCATGTCCCCCTGGTAGGTTCACCTGCACTGTGCAATTAGGAGTGGGGGGTAAGGAGACAAGGGGGTTCATGTGCAAGCTAACATTATCCTATGGGAGCGGCCCTAATTGGTCTTGGGGGCCTCTTGCAGGCGGGTCATTTGGATATGGATTAGTTGGACAGGCTGGATATGGATTAGTTGGACAGGCTGGATATGGATTAGTTCTGCAATCTCTCCTGAAATGTCCTGGTTTTCTGCACCCGTAGCACAATTTCTGTCCATCTTCTGGCACACGTCTCCCCTCCCTGTTGTTTGCAGGACGAGTACCTACAGCATGTAACCTTGCGCCTCTCTTTGCTTGCGCTAAATCATGTTGTGCCCCCTGTGCTATTCTGGCTAGATCCTCTGCTTTAACTGACCTCCAATCTGGTCTACTTACTTTCACCTTTTCTGCCACTTCCTTTTTCAACCCATTCATATATGCATTTGCCAGTATCCTCTCACTAGTCTTGTTTTCTGGGACAAAACCCATTTCTACCCAAGTTTTTCTTAGGGCCCAGAAATAATCTTTTGGCTCCTCTTCCTTTCCCTGAACTCTGTCTTCTAGTGTAACCTCCTTCTCTGCCTGTCTATCTTTACATGCTTTTTTCAACGCTTATGTAAACAGAAACCCTGCTGCTGCGTCATTGGCTTCTGCATTATCAGGTCCGGTCCTACCAACATAACACTTGTATGTCTCATCTATCAGTCTATCGTATCTGGCTTCATCTGCCAATTTCCCTTTCATAAGTGCTTCCAGATCCTGTCTAGTTGCCTTATACGTATCCTGCATTGTAGCTAACATTCTAGCGAATCCCATTGGTGACTGTGAAGGGTCCGGGAGTTGCGTTATTAGAGCCAACTGCTCTGAAGGGCTCCAGGGTCTGTACAACACTGCTGTCCGGGGGGCGCCTGGAGCTGGTCCGTCCCCCTCGCCTCCCGCAGCACCCGGGGTACCAGGTACCATTACTGTCCTCATTGGAAATAGATTGGCCGGGGGAGGTCTGGGTCCACCACAACCTACACAGACATCTACAGTCAGGGGATTTTGCTGTCCACACCTGGGACAGACCCAACAGTTCGGTCCGTGGGAAGTCAGTGGGAAAGTCTGATATTGGGGTGGAGGTAGCGTAGGGGGCAAACAGGAGAGTAAGTCAATCATCTCTGTTTTTGTCAGTCTGTAATGTCCGTCTCCTAATTCTTCAGTCTTTCCCTCTAAGTAATCACACGCACTCATCCACAGGTTCACTGTTTTCAACAGTCCTTTGTCTCTCAACCATCCATGATGTGAGTTAAAGAACCTTTTCCATTTATCACTGTTCAATTCTCCGTTTTCATTCATGCCTGCTTTACATAATACTTTGTCAATGCCTACCAACGCTTGCTTTCCCTCTCTGCGTACCACTAAATCTTTGGCAGTAATGCCTTCCTTGGCATTTTGGTTCCCCATTTTTGTATCTCCTCACCTATAAGAGATTCTCCTGTCACTTAGACAATTCTGTCACCAAGACTCTGTCACCAAGACAATTCCGTCACTTAGACAATGGGCCACAAAGGTTTCTGAACCATTCCGCTGCTTGCTTGCCAAGATTTGTATGCTAACCAAATAAATAATCCGATCACACAAACACCAAGAAAAAGCC
>JARQOD010011872.1:0-21813 GCA_033576555.1 Oophaga sylvatica
CAAATTCCCTGACATCGCGAGACAAGGTAGGCCACCAAAAGGACCGACTAACCAAGTCTCTGGTACCAAAAATTCCGGGATGCCCAGCCAATGCGGAACAATGAATCTCAGACATCACACTCTTTTCCATTGGTCCGGGACAAACAATTTTCCAACAGGGCAGCGCTCGGGCCTATCCTCCTGAACCCCTCCAGAGCAAGTCTCAAATTGGGCGAGATGGCGGAAAGAACTACACCCTCCTTCAAAATAACAGAGGGATCAGATAGCTCAGGAGAGTCCGCAAGGAAACTCCTCGAGAGGGCATCCGCCTTAACATTCTTAGTGCCAGGAAGAAAGGAAACCACAAAATTAAAACGTGTGAAAAACAAGGCCCACCTGGCCTGTCTAGGATTGAGTCGCTTGCAGATTCCAGATAGACCAGATTCTTATGGTCCGTAAGGACCACCACCTGATGTTTGGCTCCCTCCAGCCAATGTCTCCACTCTTCAAAAGCCCACTTCATGGCCAATAACTCCCGATTACCCACGTCATAATTACGTTCAGTAGGAGAAAATTTTCGAGAGAAAAAGGCACAAGGGTTACTTTTAGAGGTCTCTGGATCTTTTTGGGACAAAACGGCACCTGCCCCAATTTCAGAGGCATCAACCTCCACCTGAAATGGCAGAGAAACATCAGGCTGCCGTAGAACAGGAGCAGAAGTGAATCTCTGCTTAAGTTCCTGAAACGCAGAGACTGCCTCAGGAGGCCAATTCACCACATCAGAACCCTTTCTGGTCAAATCAGTTAATGGTTTAACAATAACAGAGAAATTACCAATAAATTTACGATAAAAATTGGCAAAACCCAAAAATCTCTGAAGAGCCTTTAATGAAGTATGTTGGACCCAATCACAGATGGCCTGAACCTTGACCGGGTCCATTTCAATAACAGATGGGGACAAAATGAATCCCAGAAATGAGATCTTCTGTACGCCAAAAAGACACTTTGATCCCTTCACATACAGAGCATTCTCTCTCAAAATCTGGAATACAGTTCGAACATGTTTCACATGAGAGTCCCAGTCATTAGAAAAAATCAAGATATCATCCAAATAAACAATCAGAAACTTGTCCACAAAATCCCTGAAAATGTCATTCATGAAGGACTGGAAGACGGAAGGAGCATTAGTGAGCCCAAAGGGCATCACAAGGTACTCAAAATGCCCTTCAGGGGTGTTAAATGCCGTCTTCCATTCATCCCCGTGCTTAATGCGAATAAGGTTATACGCCCCCCTGAGGTCAAGCTTGGTAAACCAAGTAGCGTTTTTCACCCTGGAAAACAGGTCAGAAATCAAGGGTAACGGGTATTGATATTTCACAGTAATATTGTTCAAGAGACGATAATCAATACACGGCCTTAATGAACCATCTTTTTTGGCCACAAAGAAAAAACCGGCACCTAAGGGTGAAGAGGATGGTCTGATATGACCCTTCTCCAATGATTCCTTGATATAAGACCGCATAGCGTCATGTTCAGGTACAGACAAGTTAAAAAGGCGACCCTTAGGGAATTTACTACCTGGCACTAATTCAATAGCGCAGTCATAGCTCCTATGGGGAGGTAAGGATGCAGATTTACTTTCGCTAAACACATCAGAAAAATCAAACAAAAAGTCAGGAACATCCTCAGCCTGGGGGGAGGCAGAAAAAACAGGAGTGTTGGTATTAACACATTGGCAGCCCCAACTGGTTACAGACACAGATTTCCAATCCAAAACAGGATTATGAGACTGTAACCAAGGGAAACCCAGCACTATAATGTCATGCAGATTATATAGAACCAAAAATTTGCAGCACTCCTGGTGATCAGGTTCAACCCTCATTATCACCTGAGTAGAAAACTGGGGTTTATTCTCAGCCAAAGGGGTAGAATCGATCCCCAGTAGGGGAATAGACTTCTGTAGGGTATCAAGGGAAATCCACAATGTTTAGCAAAATCATAATCCATCAGGTTAATAGCTGCTCCAGAATCAACGAAAGCCTGAGCAGAAAATGAGGACAGAGAGCATATCAGAGTGACAGTTAATAAAAACTTAGTCTGAACACTACCCAAGACAACTGAGCGTGCAAAATGTCTTCCCCGCTTAGGGCAGACTGAAATAGCATGAGAGGCATCACCACAGTAGAAACATAACCCATTGCGCTTTCGAAATCATGACGCTGTGCCCCAGACACCACTCCATCACACTGCATGGGCTCAGCAGCTGGCTCACAAGGCAACACCACTCCACGCATACTTCTCCGCTCACGCAAACGTCTGTCAATTTGAATCGCCAATGACATAGAATCATTGAGACCAGAGGGGACAGGGAATCCCACCATAACATCCTTTACATTATCCGACAGACCCTTCCGGAAAAGGGCCGCCAAAGCGTCGTCATTCCACTTGGTCAGGACTGCCCACCTACGGAATCTCTGACAGTATAACTCAGCGTCATCAAGCCCCTGATTTAATGCCAACAAGGCTTTTTCAGCTTGATCAGTGACATTAGGCTCATCGTACAATAACCCCAAAGCCTGAAAAAATGCATCAACATCACTCAAAACAGGATCCCCAGGTATCAGGGAAAAAGCCCAATCCTGAGGATCGCCGCGCAGGAGAGAGATGATAATTTGAACCTGCTGCGCTGCGTTTCCTGAGGACTTAGATTTTAAGGCAAGAAACAATTTACAATTATTTTTGAAATTCTGAAACTTAGCTCGATCCCCTAAAAACAAATCTGGCATGGGGATCCTAGGTTCCACAACAGGCAACCTAGCAAGATATGCAGCAATACTCTGAACCTCAGTGGCAAGCTGATCCACACGGCCAGACAACTGTGCAAACTCCATTGGGAGAAAAGATCCTCCCCAGCACCCAGAGATACAGAGGGAAAAAAAAAAAAAAATGCAACAAACAGAAAAATATCTCTGACAACTTTTCTTCCTTCAAAATATTTTTTCCCTTCTGTGAGTACCATACAATTTTTATGGCCGGTGATACTGTTATGTTACGGTAGCTGAGGAGTGCAAGCAAAAAAGGAAATACACCAGAGCAGTTGGAATCTATGAGATTGCAGTACCCTGACTAACCACCGCAACTAGAGGCAGCCGTGGAGCGTTCCTACGTTGGTCCTAGACGCCTCGTCACAGCCTGAGAAACTAACTACACCTAAAGATAGAAATAGGAAAGCTATCTGCCCCGTAGCAGAACCCCAAAGATAATAGAAAGCCCCCAAACATGTAATGGCGGTTAGACAAGAGGAAATACTGACACAGAAAGAAAATAGTATGAGCAAAAGCTGGGGCCCAAACTATCTAAATAGAAAAGGACAGGAAGGGTACTTACTGCAATCCCAGAAAACCCTGAAAAACACCAACTCTACTAATTTCAAAATCACCTGAGATCACACGACCTCTACCACCTAAATTAGTTCTCTGGTGTAACAAAAACAGCAGCCACTGAAAAAACTGGAAAAAGCAAAAGTACAAAACACAGTGGCTGAACTAAACTGAGAGGGAAAAAGCCCCCGGAGGGGACCCAGAAGGCCCCCACAGAAGTGCAGGACCAAATGCAAAAATATAGCAAAAACACAAAATAAGAAATTGTCTTATCTGATAGCAGGAGATGCAGACACGACACAGCAGGCTACAAGGGAAACTGGAAAGAAGGATTCAGACCAGAACAATTGATCACCGGCAACCCTGATGGGAAAATGATTCCCTTAAATAAGACCAATCAGTAACACCTGATTCCCAGTCCTCACAATCCTCACTAGTACCGCTTGTAACCACCAGAGGGAGCCTCTGCTCAGAACTCATCTCAAACCCATTCACAACAACTTCCCTTCCGAGCCCCGACGTGTGCCCATACAGAAGTTTTCGCCCACATATTGGGTATCAGTGTACTCAGGACAAATTGGACAACAACTTTTGCATTCCAATTTCTTCTGTTACCCTTGTGAAAATAAAATATTGGGGGCGAAAAAATCATTTTTGTAAAAAAAAAAAAAGATTTTTTATTTTACGGCTGTACGTTATAAACTTTAGTGAAACACCTGGGGGTTCAAAGTTCTCACCACACATCTAGATAAGTTCCTTGAGGGGTCTAGTTTCCAAAATGGTGTCCTTTATGGGGTTTCCACTGTTTAGGCAGATCAGGAGCTCTCCAAACACGACATGGCGTCCAGCCAATTCTGCGTTGAAAAAGTCAGACGGCGCTCCTTCCCTTCCAAACTCTGCCATGCACCCAAACAGTGGTTTACCCCCACATATGGGGTATCAGCGCACTCAGGACAAATTGCACAATAACTTTTGGAGTCTTGTTACCCTTGGAAAAATAAAAATTGGGGTGAAAAGATCATTTTTGTGGAAAAAATATGATTTTTAAATTTTACGGCTCTACGTTATAAACTTGTGTGAAGCACTTGGGGGTTCAAATTGCTCATCAAAAATCTAGATAAGTTCCTTAGGGGGTCTAGTTTCCCAAATGGGGTCATTTGTGGGGGGTTTCCACTGTTTAGGCACATCAGGGGCTCTCCAAATGCAACATGGCATCCAAACTCAATTCCAGCCAATTTTGGTTGGAAAAAGTCAAATGGTGCTCCTTCCATTCCGAGCTCTGCCGTGCGCCCAAACAGTGGTTCCCCCCCACATATGGGGTATCAGCGTACTCAGGACAAATTGTACAACAACTTATGTGGTCCAATTTCTCCTGTTACCCTTGGGAAAATAAAAAATTAGTGACTAAAAGATAATTTTTGTGGGAAAAAAATAGGATTTTTTATTGTCATGCCCGGGCATTATAAACTTGTGTGAAGCACTTGGGGGTTCAAAGTGCTCACCAAAGATCTAGATAAGTTCCTTAGGGGTCTAGTTTCCAAAATGGGGTCACTTGTGGGGGTTTCCACTGTTTAGGCTCATCTGGGGCTATCACGCTGTATAACAGTTATAGATAATGTCAGTAATCTATATCAAGTGGGACAACATTCTATATAACATATAAATAGGTTATATCAACATGAACATATAGTATTTGATAACATAGTATTACCTGACATAATATCCGAAGTACTGAGGATCTATACTGGATGTAAGGTTCTGTGTATCTGTTTCTGAAACTCAGTTTGTTCGTCGGCCATTTTGCTTTCTGTTTTGCTGCAGCTATCTTGCCCTCAGTTAAAATGGAGTTTTCCAGCTTGCATGTTCCCGCCCTGATTCTCTCCGTTTGCTTCTTAAACAGCCACAGCTGAGCAATCAGTGCTTCAGAATCTAGCCTGCAGTGAACCTGTGTTCTGACTCCTGAAGCCTTGGACCTTGTACTCCAGCCATTCCTACTGAGGAACTCTGAAGCACTTGTGGACTCTGAACTCTGCTCTTGAGAGCCTCACGTTTGCATGGACTTGCGGTAACAGAGAAGAAGATCTGAATCTGTTGTGGAGAGTTATTGCTGAGCTTAGATTACTCTGGCCTGCTGTGTCTCCTGCTTCTGTGTTTGCAACCTGTGTGTTTATTTTTGCCAATTTGTATGAAGCAATACAAGACTTTCTTTATCAACCTGTGTCTCAAGTATTTTCATCGCACCCAAGCACAAGACGCTATATGAACTGTACCACATACATTACAAGATTCTGAAGCCAAACGTTAGTGTCTGCTGGGTCTGGAAAGGCTTGTCTGCTGTACTGTGGATATCGGATGTCCGGTTGTACTTTCTGTGATGACAGTGGTTGTGACTTCTCACAACCATTCCAGGTGAGCAATTCCCTTAAGTTTTTTTTTCTGCAGTGTTATCACAGGTAAACACTATTGTTTTTTTTTTTTTTCCTCTTCTCTTTTTGTCTGCTGAAACTCTGGATATCAGATGTCTGGTTGAAAGCTTTCTGTGATGATAGTGGTTGTGACTTCTCACAACCATTCCAGGTGAGCAGTTCCCTTAAAGTTTTTTCTTTCTTCAGTGTTGCCACAGGTGAACACTATTGTTTTTTTTTTCTCTCTTCTTCCAGTATCCTGTCTTAAAAGATCTGGAAAATGGAGGCCCGCATAAAGGAACTTTGCGGAGTGACTGATAATATCCTTGCAGATTTGCAGAATATAAAGACCCGTTTTACAAATCTTCAGGACCTAAATAATCACAATTTGCAAGTGGTTGGACAGACTACCCAGGATTTGCGAGCCAGGATTGAGGTTCTGGAGGGGCGAGTCCAGGCTCCTGCCGTGGCCCCGAGTTCTGGGATTCCCAAGTTGCCCCCTTTTCGTTTTGGTGGTGAACGTGAAAAATTCAGGGGATTTGTTAATCAATGTAATCTTTTTTTTTCTGCACATGCTTCACAATTTCCTACTGAACGATCTAAGGTGCTTACTATAATTATGTTGCTTACCAACAAGGCTTTGATATGGGCAAACCCTCTGATTGAGACTGAGGATGATTGTTTGAATCACCTTGATGATTTTATTTCAGCCATGGGGCAGGTGTTTGATGACCCCAATCGAGGTGCAACAGCTGAAGCAGCCATGTTAGCTTTGCGCCAAGGTAAGCACTCGGTAGCTGAATATGCCTTGGATTTCAGGAGATGGGCCCTTGATACCACCTGGGACAATTCCGCCAAAAAATCTATTTTTCGAAAGGGGTTATCCCCACTGATTAAGGATGAACTTGCTCGTGCCGACCCTCCCACTGCGTTAGGTGACTTTATTAACTACTGCATCCGTATTGATACTCGTTTAACTGAACGCAGGCAAGAGAGATGGTTCGAAAGCAATCGTACTAACCTTTTCCTACCTTCCTCTCCAGCTAAGGAACCTTTGAATAGGATTACACGGGAACCTGAACCTGAACCCATGCAGGTAGACTCTTTACTACGACGGGTTAGTGATGCACGCAAGGAACATCGTTTTAAGGAGAATCTATGTTTTTATTGTGGTAAGTCAGGGCACTTTATTATTAACTGTCCCAGCCGTTCTCGCAAGACTACTGCAGCACTCATTCATTGTGAGTGTTGCGAGAGGGGATCTGTCAGGTCCGAGCCTCAGGCTCCAGAGAGAGCTGCAGCAACAGATCTTGATTTCTCGGACTTAAACTCCGTTACCTCTGAGGACGTTGACTGTGTAAATGCTGCCATCTTTCAAGTTTCCTCAGCGGTGTCCCAGCTGAGTTGTAAGAAAAACAATTCTCACTGTTTTCTTTCCATCAAACTCTGGGTTGACTCAGCCTGGGTGTCTAGCTCTGCTATGATCGACTCAGGTGCAAGTGGAAATTTTATGGATGTCTCCTTTGCTCTAAAACAGGGAATACGTTCAGTGAAGAAGGCTACTCCAGTACAGATGGAAACTGTGGATGGCTCCCTGCTGACCTCTGGACCAGTGGATCAGGAAACAGAGCCTTTAAAGGTTCTTATGGGTAAAGATCATCAAGAGAAACTGTCCTTTATGCTTATCTCTTCTCCTCACTTTCCCATTATTCTAGGGCTACCATGGCTGCAGGCTCAGAATCCTACCATTAACTGGGAGACCAAGGAATTACACTTTCCAGAGAAACAGATGAGTCCAAAAATTTCAGCTTGCTCTGTTCCTAAAGGAACCATGTCAGTCCCTGAACTACCAGCTGTATACCAGGACTATGTGGATTTATGTGACAAGAAGAACGCTGACCAGCTTCCTCCTCACCGTCCATATGATTGTCCAATTGAATTATTGCCTGGAGCAGAGATACCTTTTGGTAAGATCTACCCCCTGGCGGGGCCCGAGCTGAAGGCTTTAAAAGAGTACATAGACGAAAATCTAGCCAAGTGCTTCATACGCCCCTCTTCATCTCCTGCAGGGGCACCCATATTCTTTGTAAAGAAGAAAGATGGATCCCTGAGACCATGCGTAGACTATAGGGAACTCAATAAGGTTACTATTAGAAACCGTTATCCATTGCCTTTAATCCCTGAGTTATTGGAGAGAGTGCGACATGCCAAAATTTTTTCTAAACTAGATCTTCGTGGGGCCTATAACTTAGTCCGTATTAGACCTGGGGATGAATGGAAGACTGCATTCAGGTCACGCTATGGACACTTTGAATATCTGGTTATGCCTTTTGGTCTGAGTACCGCCCCAGCCACTTTCCAACACTTGGTGAATGACATCTTCAGGGATCTCCTAGATACATTCGTGGTAATTTATTTGGATGATATTTTAATTTTTTCTAACTCCACAGAGGAACATCATGGACATGTGAGAATGGTCTTGGAACGTCTAAGACAAAATCATCTTTACATCAAGCTTGAAAAGTGTGAATTCCATAAGACCGAAATTCAATTTCTGGGGTATGTACTGTCTACACAAGGAATTAGTATGGATGGAAGTAAAACCCAAGCCATCAATGATTGGCCAAGTCCTAGAAATGTGAAGGAGGTACAGCGCTTCATCGGGTTTGCAAACTTCTATAGACGTTTCATTAGAAATTTCTCTGAGGTAGTGTCACCTATCACCCAACTTACCCGGAAAGAGTCTAAGTTCTCCTGGACTCCCCAAGCCCAGGAAGCATTTTCCCGTCTAAAAGATAAATTTACCACTGCACCTATCCTAGTACATCCCAACCCAGAGCTTGCCTTCATAATAGAGGTGGATGCTTCAGACTGTGCCGTGGGAGCTATACTCTCTCAGAGAACAGGTGAGAAGAATGTCTTGCATCCCTGTGCCTTCTTTTCCCAGCAGTTGTCTTCGGCTGAGAAGAACTACGATGTGGGCAATAGAGAGTTGTTGGCCATTATTGCCGCCTTCAAAGAATGGAGACACCTTCTTCAAGGAGCTGCACAGCAAATAGTCGTTCTGACAGACCATCGTAATCTTGAGTTTATCAGGTCGGCTAAGTGCCTGACTCCTCGCCAGGCTCGCTGGAATCTTTTCTTAAACCAATTTAATTTTATTATTTCTTATAGACCAGGATCGCGCAATGGAAAGGCTGATGCACTCTCTAGGATTTACTCAGCAGAGACACGTCCAATTACTCCTCCTAAGACTATTCTTCCTGACTCTAGATTCCTAGGAGTGATTCATCATCAAGACCTAATTAAAGACATCAAGGAAGCATACCATGCGGATTCTTTTTTGGCTCAACCCCCAAGGGACGTAAGTCTTGTCTTTAAGAATGGTGTGTGGATTCTGGGACAACGTCTGTATATACCTGAAACAGTCAGATTGAGAGTATTGCAACTCATTCACGATTCCAAAATAGCCGGGCATAGAGGAATTCTAAAGACACAGGAATTTCTTTCTCGTTTCTTTTGGTGGCCCACTTGTAGGAAGGATGTTTTGGACTATGTCACTTCGTGTGAGGTTTGTGCAAGATGCAAAACACCTCGCTCTTCACCAACTGGTCTGTTACAGCCTCTTCCCACCCCGTCCCGCCCGTGGGGATCCATTTCTATGGACTTCATTGTGGAATTACCAACCTCTCAAGGGAAGAACACTATTCTAGTGGTGGTTGACCGTTTAACAAAGGCAGCTCATTTTATCCCTTGTGTCGGCTTACCCACTGCAAAACAGACATCAGATTTGATGATTAAAGATGTGTTTCGTTTACATGGAGTACCGGATGAGGTTATTTCGGATCGAGGGGTGCAATTCACTTCTAGGTTTTGGCAAAATTTCTGTGCAGCATTGGACATTAAAGTAAACCTTTCTTCTGCTTTTCATCCCCAGACTAATGGACAAACCGAACGAACCAATCAAACCCTGGAGCAGTATCTCCGCTGCTTTATCTGCCACCTACAGGATGATTGGGTGGATCTACTTCCATTGGCTGAGTTCTCTTACAACAACTCTCAGAGTGCCTCCACTAAACAGTCTCCTTTTTACTCTAATCTAGGTTATCATCCTAACATTCTACCACGATTTCCCATAGAGACGCCTTTGCCAGCAGTGGCTGAAAGAGTCACGACTTTACAGAAGAATATGGATCTTCTAAAGGAGAATCTGGAATCGGCTCAGGAAAGGTACAAGAAGGCAGCAGATAAATTTCGTAAACCTGCACCAGCTTTTAAGGTAGGAGACCTGGTCTGGCTGTCAACCAGAAATCTTAAGTTAAGGATTCCATCGTCTAAGTTGGGACATAAGTACATTGGACCCTATAAAATCAGTAAGATTATAAGTGCCGTTGCTTGTCGTCTTCAATTGCCCAGAACTATGAGAATCCACCCTGTCTTTCATGTATCCCTACTAAAGGCTGCGACACCCAATACGTTTCCTGGACGTTCTTCTCCTTGCCCTGACCCAGTGCTAGTCGATGGTCAGGAAGAATTTGTGGTGGAAAGGATTTTAGATTCCAGGTTGTATAGAAATCAGTTACAATATCTGATTAAATGGCAGGGCTACCCAGTGGAGGACAACTCATGGGAGCCAGTCAATAACGTTAATGCTCCTCGCTTGCTCCGTCAGTTTCATCAGAGGTACCCACACAAGCCTGGTCTGAGGTCATCCGGAGGTTGTCCCTAAGGGGGGAGTAATGTAAGGTTCTGTGTATCTGTTTCTGAAACTCAGTTTGTTCGTCGGCCATTTTGCTTTCTGTTTTGCTGCAGCTATCTTGCCCTCAGTTAAAATGGAGTTTTCCAGCTTGCATGTTCCCGCCCTGATTCTCTCCGTTTGCTTCTTAAACAGCCACAGCTGAGCAATCAGTGCTTCAGAATCTAGCCTGCAGTGAACCTGTGTTCTGACTCCTGAAGCCTTGGACCTTGTACTCCAGCCATTCCTACTGAGGAACTCTGAAGCACTTGTGGACTCTGAACTCTGCTCTTGAGAGCCTCACGTTTGCATGGACTTGCGGTAACAGAGAAGAAGATCTGAATCTGTTGTGGAGAGTTATTGCTGAGCTTAGATTACTCTGGCCTGCTGTGTCTCCTGCTTCTGTGTTTGCAACCTGTGTGTTTATTTTTGCCAATTTGTATGAAGCAATACAAGACTTTCTTTATCAACCTGTGTCTCAAGTATTTTCATCGCACCCAAGCACAAGACGCTATATGAACTGTACCACATACATTACACTGGATCTGTTTCACGCTGTCTCAGGCTAGAGGTGGACCGGGGTCTATACTGACCCTAAACTGGGGTCCTGACTAGTCCCTCTACCTGGAGGTACTGTTAATGGTACAGAGGTCCAGGCCGCCAGCGTAACCCTATCTCCTATAAGTCCCTGACCACTGTAATCTAGTCCTTAGAAGGACACTGATTACCACCACAGGGATATGGGCAGGTCACCGCTTAATAAACAGTAAAGACAAACGAGACAGACAGGGGATAAAGTAAATACTGTCTTGCATACAACACTTAAACACAGAGGGAACACAAAAGGTCTAGGAGATAAACTATAAGCGAGGAGAGGAGAAACCACAAAGGAGCTCTTAGCTTAAGTCTTCTCAGAACCGATCCTATCTGCTGGTCTGTATGAATGCTTTCACCGGCATCTCCCAAGCAGACTGGCAGGTATATAAAGGAAGCTAATTAGTGCATAATCAAACTGCAGCCGGGCGAGGCTGGACCTAGTCTTAGCACAGAGCTAGGTAGAATTAACTCCCTCACTGCCAAACACAAAGAAACAGCAACTCAGCTGCGAGAAGTCAGAATGTGTAATCGCGACGATCTTCGTGGCGATACACCCATGACAGGGGCACTGCAAACGGAACATGACCCCCATTAACGTCTGCATTCCAAAACGTTACTACTTCCTTTCCAAGCCCTGCCGTTCGCCCAAACAGTTTCCCCCCCCCACATATGGGGTATCAGCGTACTCAGGACAAATTGGACAACAACTTTTGGGGTCCAATTTCCTTGGGAAAATTAAAAATTTGGGACTAAAAAATCATTTTTGTGGAAAATTGTTTTTTTTTTTTTTCACACCCAGGCATTATAAGCTTTTGTGAAACACTTGGGGGTTCAAAGTGCTCACAACAGATCTAGATAAGTACCTTAGGGGGTCTAGTTTCCAAAATGGTGTCACTTGTGGGGGGTTTCCACTGTTTAGGCGCATCAGGGGCTCTCCAAACGCGACATGGCATCCAATCTAAATTCCAGCCAATTTTAGTTTGAAAAAGTCAAACGTCCTCCTTCCCTTACGAGCTCTGCCGTGTGCCCAAACAGTGGTTTTCCCCCACATATGGGGTATTGGCGTACTCAGGAGAAATTGCATAACAACCTTATCTGTCAATTTTCTCCTTTTACCCTTGTGAAAATAAAAAAAAAAGTTTGTAAAAGATCATTTTTGTGGCTAAAAAGTAAAATATTCATTTTTTCCTTCCACGTTGCTTTAGTTACTGTGAAGCACCTGAAGGGTTAATAAACTTCTTAAATGTGGTTTTGAGTACCTTGAGGGGTGCAGTTTTTAGAATGGTGTCACTTTTGGGTATTTTCTGCCATATAGACCCCTCAAAGTGACTTCAAATGTGAGGTGGTCCCTAAAAAAAATGGCTTTGTAAATTTTGTTGTAAAAATGAGAAATCGCTGGTCAACTTTTAACCCTTATAACTTCCTAACAAAAAAAATTTTGGTTCCAAAATTGTGCTGATGTAAAGTAGACATGTGGGAAATGTTATTTCTTAACTATTTTGTGTGATATATTTCTCTGTTTTAAGGGAATAAAAATTCAAAGTTTGAAAATTGCAAAATTTTAAAAATTTTCGCCATATTTGCGTTTTTTTCAAAAATAAACGCAAGTTATATCGAAGAAATTTTACCACTAACATGAAGTACAATATGTCATGAGATAACAATCTCAGAATCGCGAAGATCCGTTGAAGCGTTCCAGAGTTATAACCTCATAAAGAGACAGTGGTCAGAATTGTAAAAATTGGCCCGGTCATTAACGTGCAAACCACCCTTGGGGGTGAAGGGGTTAATGTGAGTCAAAGTTTGCATGAGCAGACGCATAAGTGGGATGCTCATGCTTATGATGGCATCGTATGCGCTTACCAGCTATGTGCATTCCTCAAAACACTGAAGGACTTTGCAGAGGTCTTTTAGCTTTGACCACTGCACACCCAACAACTCCATGTCTGCCCTCAAACTGCCTGCCCGTGTATCCTCCCACAAATGCATTACAGCCTGCCTCTGTTCGCACAGCCTCTCAACCATGTGCATGGTGGAGTTCCACCTTGTTGCAACATCTATGATTAGGCTGTGCTTGGGGAGGTGGAGCGATCGCTGCAGCCTCTGCATACGACTGGAGTCTAAGGGCGAGCGACGGATGTGCGAGCACAGTCTTTGTACCTTATGGAGCAGGGCTGGTAACTGCGGATAATTATTTATGAAGCACCACCAGGTTCAAGGTGTGAGCCAGGCAAGGTATGTGTCTGACTTTTGCCATGGGTATGGCCGCTACAAAATTACGTCCGTTAGCACTGACTACCTTGCCTGGCTCAAGATGTAGACTGCCCAGCCATGACTCAGTTTTTCGCTGCAAGTAGTCGGCCAGTACCTCCGCGGTGTGTCTGTTGTCACCCAAAGACATCTTCTTTAAAACAGCCTGCTGACACTTACCACTAGCTGTTCGATAGTGGGACACCTCATGTGCAACACTGACAGCTGCGGATGGAGTGCTCATGCGACTGTGCTCTGTCGACGAGCTTTTGCTTCTGGAGGAGGAGGAGAGTCGAATGCCTACAGCCAACTGTTGCTTATACCGTTGGCTAGGCAGCACTGTCCCACTGCCACTGTCCCCTGTAGACCCTGCATCTACCACATTAACCCAGTGCACAGTTATGGGCACGTAACGGCCCTGGCCATGCCTACTGACCTATGCATCTGTTGTGAGGTGCACCTTTCCACTCACTGATTGTTTGAGTGCATGAACAATGCGATCTTTCACATGCAGGTGGAAGGCAGGGATGGCTTTTGTAGAAAAGAAGTGCCGACTGGGTAGGTCATAGTGTGGGACAGCGTAGGCCATGAGCTCTCGGAACACTGCGCTTTCAACCAAACGGAAGGGCATCATCTCTAATGAGATCAGTTTGGCAATATAGGTGTTCAAAGCCAGTGAGGTTTTATAGTCCGTCCACGCTTGCAAGTGCATGGTGTTTAAATGTCTAAGCATGCAACTGGTATTCAATTTTCCGAGATTTTTCCCTCGGCTAAAGGTCCTTCCGCACTTCTTACAGATAACCTTTGCCTCAACAATAGGATTTTGGTCAAAAAAGTGCCACACTGCACTCTTCCTACTACTGTACAAAGGGATAAATTTTCAGGGCTTGCACACTGTGCTAATTTGACCATCTGGCCAAGCTGTCCTGGAACTCTTTTTCTTTTTTTAACACGTTTTTGGACTGCTACAGGCCTGCCAGGAAACAGCAGATGCGATGTCGATGCCTGCTGCGGATCCTCCTCTTCTTCTGAGCTATTGCCAGCGGCACCCTCTTCCCCAATGGATGCCAATCCGGGTCAACAACAAGATCATCCATCACCTCCTCTTCAATTTCATCTGAACCTTCCTCTGTGTCGCCGTGTAAGGTGGTATAGTATGCGGGAAGGGGCACCTGAGTTTCATCAGGGTCAGAATCTGGCTCAGTAGACTGTGGGGGCAATGCAGTGCTCTGGGTGAATGTACCAGCAGAATCATATAGCACTGGCTGTGCTCAGTGCACTCCATGGCATATTCATCTTGGACTGGGGAATTCAGGATTTCACTTGATAGCCCAGGCATGGTATGTGAAAAGAGCTCCAGGGAGTAATCTGAAGTGCGGCCTGCCGCATCCTTCACTTGTGGTGGGGGTAAAGGACACAAGGAAAGGTGTTATTTCTGACCAGGAGCCTGCACTGACTACTCAGTGCTTGCATTTTTTGAAACTTTAGGAGAGGAGGCGATAGAGCTGGAGGCTGTTTCGGCAATGTAAGCCAAAACCTGTTCCTGATGCTCCAGCTTTAAAAGTGGTTTACCTACTCCCAGAAAAGGGAGCCTTCCAGGCCTTCTGGAGCCAGACCATGACACAGGCTCAACACCTCCTGCCTTAGGTGCTATTGTGCTTTTGGCACTTCCAGCAGATGCACCACCATCAGTACCAGCTGGCCCCTCCATGCCCACATCCGCGGCCTCTTCCACCATACTTCCTCATGTTTGGGAAAATGTACCAAAAATACCAGCAGATATATGGTACTGTATAAGGAGCGTACAGCTGTATATGTGTACGGGAAAATTTCAATCTCCGTATATATTTCCGGAGTCACACACAGACGCTCTCTCAGTATGGATTTGACCGTAATACAAAAAGCAGAGAAAAGGTAATGTATCAGAAGATACCAGGAGTATATAGTATAGGGGAAAATTTCAATCTCAGTATATATTTCCATAGTCACACACAGACGCTGCCTCAGTATGGATTTGACCGTAATCCAAAGAGCAGATATACGGTACTGTATCAGAAGCGGACAGCTGTATATGGTGTACGGGAAAATTTCGATCTCCGTATATATTTCCGGAATCACACACAGACGCTCACTCAGTATGGATTTGACCGTAATACAAAGAGCAGATATACGATACTGTATCAGAAGCGGACAGCTGTATACGGTGTATGGGAAAATTTCAATCTCCGTATATATTTCCAGAGTCACTCACAGACGCTCACTCAGTATGGATTTGACCATAATACAAAGAGCAGATATACGGTACTGTATCAGAAGCGGACAGCTGTATATGGTTTACAGGAAAATTTCAATCTCCGTATATATTTCCTGAGTCACATACAGACGCTCACTCAGTATGGATTTGACCGTAATACAAAGAGCATAAATACGGTACTGTATCAGAAGCGAACATGTTGTGAACATGTTGGAAATGACTTCTGAGCAGAGGCTTCCTCTGTTGGTTGCTGATGGTATTGAAACTGTATTGAATGACAAGGCTTTATCACCTGGAAGCGATGATTGGCAATCAGGGGAGACTGACTGGGCTGACATAAGTGAGCTGCCCTCCCATGATCCTCGCCGGTGATTAGTTTCCTCTTCCTGGTCTAGTTTGGAAGTCAGTTGGTTTTCTGCTGTCTCCTGCGAACATCCAGATAAGTTACTTTCTGCTTTTTTTTTCTGTGGTCAGATTTTCTTTGCTTTTGCTGCCCTGCTTGGTGAAGTCAGCCGGGTCCCCTGCTGGTGCCTGTGCTGGTCTCTGGTTCTCATTAGTTTCTGTTCATTTGCGCTGTTCCTGTTGTTTCAGTGCTGCTGGATAGCGGCGTGTTCACACCAGAGATCTGATTAAGTGGGGGCAAGATCGTGTGGTCTCAGCATTTTTTGAATCTGAAGTGTTGGAATTTTTCCTACGGTTTTGCTCGGTTGCAGACAGTATTCTTTCCTGTCCGGTCCTGTCTAGATAGCTTTTTGCCCCAGCGTTTGCTTACTCTATTTTCTACCTGCATTTGTATTTCATCTTGTCTAAACGCCATTATATGTGTGGGGGCTGCCTATTCATTTGGGGCTCTTCTCCGGGGCAGTTAGCTTTCCTCTTTCTATCTTCAGGTGTAGCTAATCTCTCCGGCTGTGCCGAGGCGTCTAGGTCACCGTAGGTACATCCCACGCTGCTTCTAGTTGTGCGGTTAGTTTAGGGGTCTGCAACCTTTTAGTTCCCAACCTCTCTGGTGTTCGGCTGCCCTGGCTGTGTTTTGCTTCTGTCCTCCTCAGCTACCAAATCATAACACGGACAGCTGTATACGATGTACAGGAAAATTTCAATATCCGTATGTATTTCCGGAGTCACACACAGATGCTCACTCAGTATGGATTTGACCGTAATACAAAGAGCAGATATACGGTACTGTATCAGAAGCCGACAGCTGTATATGGTGAAGGGGAAAATTTCAATCTCCGTATATATTTCCGGAGTCACCCTCAGACGCTCTCTCAGTATGCATTTGACCAGAATACAAAAAGGAGAAAAAAGGTACTGTATCAGAAGATACCAGGTGTATATAGTATAGGGGAAAATTTCAATCTCTGTATATATTTCCGGAGTCACACACAGTTGCTCTATCAGTATGGATTTGACCATAATACAAACAGCAGATATACGGTACTGTATCAGAAGCGGACAGCTGCAATCACTGCAATGCCCTTCTCTAAGATGGTGGTGGACGCTGCACATGTCATCTCGTTGCTCACAGTGTATGTCCTTGCTCATTGACTGAAAAAAGGCGCCTGAAAGCATTCTGGGAAATCCGACTTTGGCGCTCATTTTGCCGACCGCATGCCGACTGCACGCTATGGTCGTGTTTCGGCCAACGAAACCCGACTTTGGCGAAAGTCAGTGACTTTTGAATTTGACCGACCTGTTTCGCTCAACTCTATCTGTGACTAGACCTCAAAATAGCAGTGCATGCCAGACGACCCAGGAATCTCACAGAACTGGAAGAATTTCCCAAGGAGGAATGGATGAAAATCCCTCAAACCAGAATTGAAAGACTCTTGGCTGGCTTCAAAAAGCACTTTCAATCTGTGATGCTTTCAAAAGGATATGCTAGTAGATACTAACAATGAAGCGTGCCCAGACATTTGCATCGCCCATTTTCCTTTTTGTAATTTTTAAAATATAAAGAATTGCAATATATTTTATTTTTCCTAAAACACAGAGGAAATGTGTCATCTTTAACTTCAGTCCTTTTCGAGATCATTTCATCTTCAACTTGCTTAACTGTTCATAATAACAGTAATTTTGACCAGGGGTGCCCAAAAATGTACATGCCACTGTACATATGTGTATGATTTATCAAATATGGAGATATAAAAAAAAGAATTATTTCTAAATCCAATCAAATTTATTTAATAGAAAAACAGAGGTTCATATTCTTAATATCTGATCCTTTTAACATGTACAACTTCACTGCTCAACATTGAAATTGCAACATCAAGATGGCTCAGTTGAGGAATCACAGAAATCACAGAATTAATCGTTATGTTAAGAATATGCATTGATGAAAAATGGAAACAAAATGCTCAGAATATCTTGATTTATTCAGTATTGATTTGAGCAATAATGCCCAGAATTATACGTAAACACTTGCATGTATTGGTATATTATCAGTGAAGTTATTAATGGTTGTCTGAGAAATGTTCAAGATGTTCAATCATCAAAAGTTCAGTCATCAAGATTCTCTGCTGGTGACTCCATTTGAAATTGCCGACCAATAATGTTCCAGACGTGAGCGATGAGAGACAGATCCATAGACTCTGCAGGCTATGGTAGCAGGCTTAAACAATGCAGGCTGGCCACTGAAGCCTGATCCACTTGTTGTATTGACAAATGGCTCCTGGGACCCTTGAAAAATTACCGAACCAATGGTTCCAAGACCAAATCAATGTCATGCTGACCTATTGGTATACCTGGAATGAAGACACATGGCTACCACACTTTATGCCACTTGCCACTTGGAGTAAGACCAGTGTGACTTTCTTTCAAGAAGACCTCGTCATTGAGTTGCTGGTGAGGTCTTCAGACCAATCTCTGGCTGTCATTGTATCGAAGCTAAAAGAAGACTTATTACTGAAGAGGATAGACCTCAATTCCAGCCTTCATTGCAATCTTTCCCTGGACTATGATAGCCTCTTGAGAGTGATGGAGTGATGTCTATGGAACACTTATAGCTGGAAAGTCTGTATCGCAGCTGCAGCTGTCAGTCAGGCAGGGTGAGAAGAGACTGAATACACTTGAACTAGTGAGCTCTCTTAGTCTTAATCTAGGCTTATAAAAGGCGTATTTAACTGCCAGTATTATACAGCCACTGTGGTATGAGTTAATTACACCAGTCTCAACCCATCATCATCATTCTTATCTAAGAGATCTATGTACTGTAGAAATGTAAACATTTTATATTGTGAAATCTGATGACAGATCTACTTTGATTAAGGGCCAGCTCCAGTTACAGCTATAGTGACTAAATTACTATATAGTAAAACTTGTTTTCAATTTTCTTGAAACTCAAACAGAGGGCTATCCATCCATAAGAATTCTCCATTAGTTTCTATGCAACATAACAGATGCCTGGGTGGTCTTTATGTTGAGTGAAGTATTAGTCATATGTAGACAACCCATCTACAACAAACATACATAAATTTGATAAAACTTTGAATTTCTCCTCTGAGTTTATTGACTAAAACAAGCTCTATAGAACCAATTAGCACCTTACAGAAGATGCCCAGTAATGCTGATGGCACCATCCATCTCCTGTCCACTTAGCTAGTTAGCATTTGTTGGTAACATTTGTCACAGTCTGGAATTAGCTGCATTTCACATGAGAGGTTCAGCCTTCAAACCACCTTAGTTTCTGACAACACACCAAGAAAAATGAATACACTGAAAAAATGGCATATACTGTGTTATGGGTCTGCTGAACACACCAAATATATAATGCAGAAAGGTGCGTTCGCAGCCCGGGGTCCACCGTGCAAGCGGAGCTTGCTGCTAGTAAAAATGGCGCGAGAGGCAAACTCTGTTATCCCGCAGAGTCGCCAACATAAACGCCGTAATGCGCTGTGGCAATGAGTGTGAACTCTGTTACTCCACAGAGCCGCTAAAAGGAGAGCCGCAGCGCTATATGGCGATGTGTGCGCACTCACTAGACACAACTGAGTGGCAAAGAAAACACGCTAGGGTGCTGACTAGCGTTGAAAGCGAACCCTGTTACGTCACAGGGCCGCTGAGAAAAAGCACTGTGTCCTGTAAGGCTCTCAGGTACACAGTTAAGCACTAAGCGTACATAAAGCGTGATCATGTGCTAATGTCCTCGCGGGAGTCACCCGCAATCTATGGCGTCTGAACGCCAGACCCTGAATACAGCAATCAAAACTCCTCACCGGTTATGCCGGTAATCTAGGGCATCTAGGACACCGACCCTGACCAGCTACCATACCAAACTCCTCACCGATTAAGTCGGTATTCTAGTGGCTTATTTCAGCCGGGTCCCTATCCACACATATACATGACCACACTGGCGCATAGCATACAATGGTTGATATTAGCGCATGGCAGCCCAGCCATGCTACCCTTTTATAGCAACAGCTACAGGACCTTCCAGGAACAAGGACCAATGAGAAACTGTTACAAACACATGTAGCTACATGACCTTCCTGGCGGACCAATAGGAGCCACTGCAGCACCTGAACATGTGACCCCTGATCTCCAATGAGAGATCTCACTCTGGGCATGCTCAGAAGGGAAAACGCAGGACTTTGTCCCAAAGACGTCTGTTCCAGCACTGGCTATAATAGCAGATCCAGGAAAGGCAGTCACTGCACAGTAGTGGAGTGGGCAAGACGCCTGGACCGACGTCTCTGCTGAGCAGGCTCCACTGCGGCCGGAGATGAATGGGAGACCACAGCGGGACGGGTTCGAGACTCCCCTTGTGCAGCAGTGGGAAATCGAACCCTAACATTACCCCCTCTCCTAGGGCCCCCCCTTCTTTGGGCCTCGCTGCACTCAAAGACAGCAATGAGCTGCGGAGCGTGAACATGCTCGGCAGGTTCCCAGGATCTATCCTCAGGCCCATAACCCCTCCAATCCACCAAATAAAATTTTTTGCCTCGTACCACCTTGCACCCAACAATGGCGTTCACCTCATGATCGTCGGTAGATGAACCCGACGTCCCGGCAGATGACTTGGAAAACCGGGAAATGGCCACGGGTTTCAAGAGGGACACGTGAAAGGTGTCAGTGATACCAAGGCGAGGCGGAACGGCTAGGCGGTAAACCACTGGGTTCACCTGCTCAAGAACTTTAAAGGGGCCCAAAAAGCAAGGTGCCAACTTGGTGGACTCTACCCGTAGCCTGATGTTTCGGGCAGAAAGCCACACTAGGTCACCCGGGGCAAATGTAGGAGCGGGGCGCCGATGGGCATCGGCCGAAGACCTCATCCTCTCTTTGGAGGCCTGAATGGCATCCTGAGTGCGGTCCCAAATGTCCCGTGCCTCCACAGCCCAGTCTGCCACCCTGGAATCGGCGGAAGACACGGGCATAGGCACTGGTACCCGCAGATGCTGACCGTAGTTCAGGAGGAATGGGGTCTGTCCGGTGGAGTCAGCCACAGCATTATTTAGAGCGTACTCAGCCCACGGTAGCAAGGATGCCCAGTCATCCTGCCTGGCAGAGACAAAATGTCGCAAGTATGTGACCAAGGTCTGGTTGGCCCTCTCTACCAACCCATTCGTCTCGGGATGGTATGCAGAGGAGAGATTCAACTCAATGCTGAGTAGACGACACAGCTCTCTCCAGAACCGAGACGCAAACTGGGGACCTCGATCACTGAAAATTTTGTCTGGCATACCGTGTAGGCTGAAAATATGCCTAATGAATAATGCTGCCAAGGCCCGTGCAGACGGTAACCGTGGTAACGGCACTAAGTGCACCATTTTGGAGAAGTGGTCGGTTATCACCCAGATGATGGTGCAGCCCCGAGACTTGGGTAAGCCCACCACAAAATCCATCCCGACCATCTCCCAAGGCCTGTCTGCCACCGGTAAAGGAAAAAGTAACCCAGCTGGCCGTTGACGAGGGGACTTATTCTTGGCGCAGGAGACGCACGCCTGAACGTATTCCCTGACGTCACGGGCCATCTGCGGCCACCAGTATGTCCTCGCCAGCAACTCAGAAGTCCTTTTGGTCCCAAAATGTCCACCCACCCTGGACGAATGTGCCCAAGAGAGTACTTCCGATCGCAAATTGGTGGGCACAAAAGTCTTGCCCGGAGGCACAGACTCAAGCGAAACCGGAGCCACCGTTCTTAGGCTTTCTGTGGGGACAATCAGCCGAGGCTCCTCCTCCACCTCCTCAGAGGACACCACGGAGCGGGATAGA